>CAJRST010013335.1:6410086-6494030 GCA_907169785.1 Menidia menidia
GATAGATAGATAGATAGATAGATAGATAGATAGATAGATAGATAGATGTGTTTGGAGATGGATGCAGAGTGGATGCAGCACAGTGTGGGCATGTGAGCGCATGTGTAGGCATGTGAGTACAAATACAGGACTGTGTGAATTTGTATGTGTGGGCATGTAGGGGATCGATCTGCTCATGTGCCTGAGTGGGGTGTTGTTGGTGCCTCCATCCATGGACGCATGACCACCTCCGAGTTCCCGGCTCACCTTCCAGGCAGCAGGTCCTCCAGAGGCCCGAGTGCGTCATCACCTCCTCGTTCTTCTTGCTGGTCTCGTTCTCGTTGGTGCTCTTGATCTTGCAGACGCCGCGCGAATACAGCCAGTAGTCTGTCCCCACGGCGATGGTCATGAGACTGAAGGCGGCGAAGGCCCCCACCGTGGTCAGCAGCATCTGAACTCCGCGATCAAACACGCCCATGTTGCCGCATTCCACGAAAGGGGGGCCCCCTTTCCTTTTAATGTACAGGAAGTAAATATTTGTAAGTTTGCGTCGCCACGCCAGCTCGGACAACGGGGGATGGGCGGCGTCGGGGGGACGACGGTAGCGGGGGGCTGCTGGGGGGGCGGGGGAGTTAGGGGAGCTCGGGGGAAATCGTATGGTTGGTTTTTAGGGGGTTCAGCCAACAGGTGAAAAAAATAAGAGGAGAGGGGGGGGTGAATTTGAGGTGGGTTTTTGTTTGCTCGGCCCAAAAGAAGGACCAAACACACTTTGGCGATATCAACAAAAGCCTCTGCTGCAAAGCTTTAAAGATTCTAGCCCTCTGATGGCAGTTATATGCCCTGCTCTGGAAAAAAAAAAAGAGAAATCGCTGACCTAAAAACTCAGGCTTCGAGCAGATCCCACTGGAGACCTGGTCTGGGATCTGGGCCTACTTTGCGGAGTTTGGAGGCATCTAAACGCCAAAAACTCTGAAAAAGTGGCCGAGATAATGAGAAGATGGAGAGTAAGCTTCTCGGCTTCTACGTGTCTGTTTCAGCCCCAAGTTTTGGCTTTCTGCTCTGACTAACACAGCCGTTACGTGTAATACAATCCTCACAGCTTCAACGGTGATGTATGGAATAACACGCATGCACCGCCTGATTTATCCGACAGGGACCGTCGCATACGAAGAACACAGGCGCACACTCACTCGCTCACAAACTGAAACTTTAATCCACACACACCTGTACATGGATGAGCAGCCGCATGCATGCAGTGTGAATTAATTCATACTGAAAAGGGATGAAGAAACAGGGGGATGGGGGTGGAGTGTGATTCAGACTAACACACAGTTGGCGGCCTGATTTTTTTTAAAAACAGCCCCCAAAAAGAAACAAAAGCGAGATCTCAAAATGAAGGATGACACATAGGAATGACAGGGTCTGACTACCTTGATGTAATCAATAAATTGTGGAAGCCCATCTCTTGTATTTCTGGAAAAATCAAGCTATTACAGCACATATATGTTGTGGGAAGAGGGTGATGAGAGACAGCCAAGACAGACAGGTAGGGCCCGGTATATTTTGAGAGAATCAGTACTAAATGTACTGAAAGAGATGAAAGAACTCATTCAAACCAGTAGGGCCAAGCGTTACTTCTAAATCAAGAACAGAGGACCAAATAAAGCCAAATGGTAGCCGGTACCATGACCGCCTTAAAACCCAGCCATTCCTTAGGAGAAGATGGAAAAAAATAAACCAACCAGGGATGACAACCCCCTTCTCCAAATAAAAAAAAGGTTAAAAGAGACCCCCCCCCAAAAAACAAAAAAGCTGTCAAAATCAAACAACAGCCCTCTTAGTTTCCCTTTTTCCTAAAATTCTGATCCCCAGTTTCCATATGTGGTCCCTAGACCTTTCTCCGGCAACAGTGGAAATCTGCTATTGGGGGATTGGGGCAGCGGTAGCGACGGCACACCGCGGAGAGAGGGGCGCATCCAGTCGAAGAGGCCGAGCATCACCGGTCATGCAGCCGTTTCGCAAGAGTGAGGAGGATACGACGAGATGGACGAAGCTTCCCGGAGCTGCCAGAGTCTCTTCCTCCCGGATCCAAACAATCTTAGACGGTTATATCACGGCCACCCGGAGAACAACGAGCGCGCACAGACACCACGGCCACTTACTGTCATCACACAAAAATGATCGGACATAATAAAAAAGCGGCAATCTTGGCAAAGCTGGCATTAATGACGGTCGTGTGCTTCAAAAAAAGGGGGAGAAATGTCAAGCGGAGCAACACATCAATCCCTTGGTTTTTCTTCGTTTTTCTTCTTCGCAGAGCTGAGATAGAAGTGGAGAGGAGCGGAGGAGGAGGAGGGGGTGGATGATGGTTTGAAGCAGGGGATGAAAAAAAATCGACACAACCGGAGAGCGAGGAAGAGGGAGAGAGAGCGAGGGAGATGTTCCGTGCGCAGCAGCAGCAGCACTTTACGCAAAAATAAGCGCACAAATAAAAGTCCCTTCCAAGTCACTCCCAAGTCCACACTGAATATTAGTAGGTCTTACTTATTTATTTTTTCACAGGCAAATTATACTTTTATTACCCACCTGTTTGACAAATAATTTTCTTTAGTCTTTTTTTTTTTTACAATGTACCGACGAATAAGCAAATAACAACCTATTTTATAACCCACAGAATAGAAAAATATGAATGATTCTATTTATAAACTTTGTTGCACATGAGACAAACAATAATGACCATAATGACTGTCACGAGGCAGTGGGCTTAAATCATGTACAATCAACCACCTCATATGACATGTGCTCCAACATCGGATCTTTATAAGATAGGTGTTTTTTTTTCGTAGGCTAATGTGTATTTTACTTTCCTGGTTGACACAATTGACGAAATGATCCAGCAGTGAGTGGAACACACCTTTCTGAGTGCTTACTGGTTGGGATGGCTTCAACAGAAATAGATGTATTAGGCTATTAAAGTCGTTCATCCGTGCTCTGTATGTTTGGCTCCGTCATGTGTTTCATATCAGTTCGCCTTGCAGAAAGGACATTGATTCTAACACTGTCACGACCCCTCAGATATATTGCATTTACCGAAAAAGCTATCCCTTTGAGTTATAAAACGAGTGGAGTTGTTCAAAATGCAAAGTCGAAGTCATAAAAATGACAAACAGGTAGAAAAAGTTGGCATTTGTCATGGTTTATGTTTTAATCTGTAGTCACTTCTGCTGCTCCATGGTGCTGAAATGAACAGCTCCTTCAGAGGTTCCAGAAGCATGGCAGCTGTCTCCCTCTTGTGATAGGCTGCACTGTTGCCACATGGTGTTTTCATGGGGAACGCACTGTAGACAGAGATGGATGTGCACAAACAAAACAGATACTCAGAGCAGAAGGAGAGGCTAAGTATTTATTCTAGGATTTGAGGAGACTTGCCTCTCCCTGAGTATGCTTAATTTTTTATGGAATCATCATACTGGTGTCCAAATTGAAGTACAGTACTACGAAAAAGTCATCATCCTCCAGTTACTTCTTTAAACATTGCAAGGGAAACTTCATGACAAACTGTAAAGAAATACATTATTATGGAAAAATAGAAAATATTAAATTCTAACAAACGCAGGTCTTCAAGATTATGTATCCAGATATCTTGTAATACATTCCAAAGCTCTTTGGATGTTTGATGTGTCCTATTGTTTCATTCTCTGCCAAGCTTATCCCAAAGTGTTAAAAAAATTTTGAAATGACGTTTAAATTGATGTTGAGATTTATTTTTTACACTTTTTGAGTTAATCTAAATGTTCATTAGGACACACTTTTCACCATGCTGATATGTACCAAAAATCACTTGTCTGTACAAAAATGTTACTTTTTGCTTGTAAAAGTGAGCTATTGTTGTCAATTTCTGAAAATACAACAAATGCCAAACAAACGAATGATTTGTCTTTGAGATGTTCTTTTGCATCATTAAATGAAAAAAAGCAATATTATGGTTGGTCATAGACTGCAATGTCTTCATGTAAATAGTGAAATACTGAAACTCAAAATAATCTGTGACTTCTCAGCTAATTTAGAACTTCAGTACAAATCCTGAAAGTTAAGAAACAACCTCATTTTAACCATAACTTATAATGAATACATTTTTTTCAACATCAGAAATAAGGAATGAAACCCCGATTCCGATTGAAAGATTACACAATACTACCGAGCATTTCTTAGAGATAAGATTAGTTATGACGTTTTAGATGCATGCAGCTCACATCCTACTTATAAAGGAGCAGGGTAGCTGTGGGCTACGCAGTACAAAGGCTGACTCGCAGAGGAGGTGCCATTCCTGTGCAGCATTTCATGATTTCTGGGTACCAAAGTTCAGATTTCTCACAGTTATCTCCAGCTGCCATTTGCTGCCTCTGATATGCAAAGTTGCTCACTGCAGGTTTAGCTGGAGAAACTGCTGCCGGTGCAGACCTGAAAGAGCTGTTCGCTCCACTAGGTGTGAATGCATAACGTGAGAGTCGAGATGTAACAAACTAGATCGGCCTGTCAGATCATTCCTGCATCCGTCCAACACGTTTCGTTTGATGAGCATTACTACTGCAAAGGGAGTCCTCATGCAATGGATTTAGGCATTATTCTAGTAATTTGACATTTTTCTAAGCTGCATAAAATAAAAAGGCCTCACACACTGCAGCACTAGAGGTATTCTGATCTGAATATAACGAGGAGGCTCCGTCTTGTCACTGACTCTGGTTAATACCATTTGGTCTACTTATTGCATGTGTATTAGTTAAGTCTATTAAAATGTAAGTGCTTATTTGATTATGTGTGCAGTCACCTTCACATTTTTGTATATTAGACAAAAAAATGCTGTTTTTCTAGATAACTCTGAAATGTCTGAGGATGCTGCAAACTACCGCAATAGCAGGCTACTTATTTCCGTCCATGTTTAGCCTTTGAATAAATCTTAAACTAAGTCTGTGTAAAAATCTAAGGTTTCAAATAGTTTATTAACCCGTTTAGATTTTTGTCATTCATCACATAGGACCATTGAGAAACAAATGCACATGTTATGCGGGTGTAATTTAAGTGTCCACGGGACTTTGCCATTACTTTCAAAGTTGTACAAGGTAAGATGATATTATTTTCTCTCACTCATTCATTTGTTCAGGGAAAGAGAGCTTTTGTCAAACGAGCCTTACCTCATTTAGTGACGCAAATCATTTAGCCCAATAACATTGCATGCTTTCAGAGAATTACATTTAGGGGCACAAACATAATTTGAGATTTTGGAGAGACACAAGGAATGACAAGTATGAACAGTTTCCAAATGAAATGAGGATTAAGTGGGACGAAGAAAGAGATGAAAGTGACACAGAAGGATAGAGACAGAGCCATTGAGAGAAGAAGAGAGAACAGTCTGCCATGTTGGCTACCCTCCCTCCCTCCTCCTCCTCTTCCTCCTCCTCCTCCTCCTCCTCTGGGGTCTAGAGGACATGTTTAACATTCTACTCGACTCCTCCTTCTCTCCTCTCATCCAGCCACAGCCGCAAGTCCCTGCTGCACTCTGGTTACTGATGGCCAGAGACAAGAGGAGAGGCACAGCAAATCCCTTAATCATGGCCAGCACGGCATTGTTGTTGCATTGTTGCTGCTGCCTCGTATGAACCCGTTCTGCACCAGCTAAATCTGACACCGGTTTAGCCTTTTGTGTTCGGCATTTCCATCTCAAAAGACTGTTGATTCAAGCCTCTTGATCGTACCAAAGAGAATGAAAGTTTTAGAACAATTTGCCCAGAGTCAGACAAAATAAAGAATATGTTGATACAAAGTTTTACCATAACTTTTGTGGCGAGCATGTTCAAATAGGGGTGAAAATATGATCAGAAAATGGGTAACATCTTTGAGGAGTACATCATTTACAATAGCATCGTGTTTGAAGATACAACACCATATCTATTGAGCTAAATTACTGTATTATCATATGCGTAGTATGAAGCATAAGTGCAAATTAGTCAACCCATTGACAGCACCAAAACTTTTGTAAGACTTGATTAAACTGAAAGAACAAATCAGCAAAGTTTCTACCACATGTATAAGAACATATTTGGAAACAGTTATTTCTGGCAAGTTATTAATTAGAGGAAATATACTTAGCTTAAAACCATAGGCTACACAAGTATGTTTTGTAAAGTTTATTGTTTAACTGATAGCTAAATATCACATATTACTTTGTAATATGTCAAATTTGAGCCAAAAGAAACTAAGTTACTATTTTATTCAGGGATATGAGAGAAATAAATGACTGTTGAATGACTGATGGAGCATATGGACGGACACCACTCTGGATCACTAATGGCCTAAAGGCCTTCAGACATGTATCAGCCCATTCTGACTAGCAAATAAGGAAATGACATATGATGAGATCATTAGATAACTCACCCAGCTAGTCACGCTTTGCGGAATGCCCTGAATGAATAAGTAGAATGTGTTCAAACACAGGTTTTAAAAAGTGCAGCTGGTTGTTGACTGAAAATAATTTAAGAGTAATCAGAGTGGCCTTGTACAGATTAATAAAACTGATTGCTCCAGCCTGAGAATACATGTGGACCCATGATTTCAGCCACAAGACTGTCTAATAACATGGAAGAAATCTGAAAACTTGACCGAAGGTTAAACAACAAGAGAAAGTGGACTCAGTGTTTTTTTTTTTTGGAGCAAAGGCAGGGTTTAATCACAAAAAATTACGAAGAACCAATTGATTCATTTTACTGAATAAACTCAGTAGGACTGAGACTGTCTTCTGTTGATGCTAAAAGTGCCCTTGGGATGTCACCTTTACCTATGCGTTTAGTTTGTGATCAAATGAATACAATGCCTATATCCAAGTTAGCTATTTCAAATGCAAATGTTAAGATGACAAAAATAAAATCCATAATTCCAAAGAGCAAACACATCTACAAAAGGAAATGAGAGGAAATGTAGAGCGATTTTTAAAAATATTTTCTACCAGCACTTTATCTTTGTGTCATCAGTCCAAACGAAAATCTAATGGACACCAGTAAAGGGGGTGAAAGCATATTGTGGGCTCTTGTTTATAACAATGAACTGCCTGGACTATTTCAGGTTAAAGACAGGAAAAAGACGAACTGCCGGTTTTGTAGAATATTCTTTCTTTATGCAGTATTACACTTCAAAGCAGTCATAAAGGTCATGATATTTACTGTCAAGTCCCTCTCATGGAACAACAAAGGCCTCAAAGAGCACATATAACCGGGCCTTACCTGACTTGAGTCCAAAAGAACTTTTGTTTTCTTGTAAACTTTGAATTTCAAAGCGAGGGAGAACACTTCAGCCAATGACAAAAAGGGCAAAAATTTGGAGGAGGCAGAAGTTTCGATTTCAGAAAAAGAACAAATCAGACTAAGATTAAAAACACCAGACTTACCAGATGGACGGCCAACAGTGTGCAAACAGGAGCATTTTTTCTGTGATGGAGTGGCAACTTGTCATGTGATTTGACAGCTGGAAATGGGACCGACTCCAGCTTTCAGACCACCCTGTAGAGGACAAGCACATGCGTGAGAGTAATCACCCAAAACTCAGTAAAAATCTATGCTGACCTAAAACTATGTAGCCCACTAATAGAGTGGAGATGTGGAGAAAATGCACACAAGAACAAAGCAAACGTAGAACTTTTCTCTGTTTTCTCTCATAGCCCTCCGAGTTCCCCCAGAAACACGCATGTTGTGCAAATGATTTGAATACTAATTAGCCACACATGTGACTGTGAGCATGCTTACGTGGAGTGAAATGCTGTACCTTCCCCTAAATATCACCTGGGATAGACTTGGAATAGAATAGTTTGGGCTAATGGATGGGTGGGAGGAGCTATTAGAATGTGAATGCATGAGCATGTTTACTCAATTTGAATCTTTAAGTAGCGATATATGCAGATCTATGAGTATTTCAACAGATTTTGCAGACACATGCACATGCACGAGTCTTCCTCGTACATGTCTAATTTAGGTCAGAGCAGCGCCTTTCTTTTCTTCTCTCTCCTGCCTCTCTGTCTTTGCTCTCTCAGTTTCCATTTTGGCACACGACCTATGTATTTCTTTGTGTCACATCCCTAAACACTTTTGCTTTATTGTCTTCTTTCCCCTCTCTTCCCTACCCTCCTGCTATCTCCTTCTCTCTGGCCCTTGTTGCCTGAAGGTAAACCAGGGTGTCCTGTTCCCCTCACTCTCATCATGATTTTTCCAGTTTGCATGAATGACTGCGTTACCTGCTGCAACCTGGCCTACTTTGAAACTTCCTCATTTGCCCCGTCCCAGTACCGCAAGCAATATCACAGCCAGTGAGAAAAAGGTGGCGCTTTGGTACATTTGCAATATGGAGGCAGTGGAGAAAATGTACAAGAGCACAAGACGTGTACTTTTCAATGCAGAGAGTACTCCAAAGAGGAGGAATTGGCAATTCATTATTCTAAATGGGAGAAATTCTTGGTAGTGCAGAGTTAAGTGGCATCATGCAGTCGTAATGAAGCAAACCCAAACACTGAATATGATCAGTGCAATGCAACCACATCTGTTTGTCCATCTGTTTGTTTACTTGACCTCTTCCTCACAGCTTTCCTGCTGAAATTGAAGTTTCGAAAGAAGACCTATAATGAGACTATTTTCATAACCTGTCTTGTTCCACTTTACCGTTTCGGCTTAATATCATCTACAATAGAAACATCTGTATGTTCGGTTCACATTTATTTTACGACAATGGTATTATTGCATCCAACAAATTAGACCATTACAGAGATGACAGGCAGGCTGGATACCAAATTAAAATGGGTCAGAGTTTGTGTGCAGCGCTGAAAAGCACTTAACTGGAACAATTATTATTTTTTGCAATATCACACATTACAAGCTGCTGTTTTATTCTTAGGCTTGTTTATTCCAATTTGTTTTGCACATTAACTGACCCGGTCGGGATAATTTTTTTTTTTTTTTCTCATCAAAAGCTGTTACCAGAGGGGTAAACAGCAACTAGCTCACTGTACTCACAGAAACTAAAGAATGAGTAAGCTTTGATCATTTATTCAAAAATGAATCAGTTCATCAGACAGCGCAGAACACAAAGGCTTTTGCAAAGGTAGTGCCCTCGAAATCGCATAAGAAAACGACCTAATTACCTGATCTCTGTCGATTGTTTGATTTCATTTTATGCTTTGTTTGCCAATCTTAGCTAAGTGAGCTGGGGTCAAATACTTGCATAAATATTGGTAATTCACTCAGCCACTGCCTTTGTAAAAGGATTTTGAATTTTTAAATGAACGATACAGACATTATGAATGAATACTTTTTCTCAGGGCATAAACTGCCCACTCGTTTATGTCTGAAATGTACATGACTGAGCAACTGAACCGAGGTTCAGGTCTAACTGCGTATATATCCTTTACATGAACCCAAGGTCTTTGCTTTGTGTTGTAGATATCACAGTGGGTCACATTTAAGTATATTTTTAAATAAGATGGAATTAATCACGGCTTTATAAGTGGGGTTAAAGTTATATAGGCGTACCTCACAAGAAAACAACCGACATTTAAAATTCGGTCTTATAAAATCAGTACTTAAATAAATAAATCTGTGACTGTTTAAGGGTCAAAAAGACATGTGCTGTTTGAATAAGCACATATGTGAAGATGAGCATGGTAAAGAGCAGAGGGGCAAACTAATTGCTGTGGATTTTCAATCCCATGTGGTGTTGTCCCACAAGCTCTACTGGTACTGGGATGTGCTTCTGCTTTAGCTCAGTATCTGGGTGAATGAGAGGTTGACCTTTCATGAGTAGGTGTTAATTGAGCTATAGAAAACAAAGAGCAACAATTTTTTTTTTCTCTCCCTCTCTTAGTTTTCCAAGTCTTTACTCTTTGTTTTGACTCTGTGATGTGGTACAGTTTGTCTCAGTGCTTAAATGACAAAAATCTCTATGGATACTTCTGCAAACATCATCACATTATAGCAAGGTTCAACCAAAGAGTTTGGGTCCGGAATATTTGTTTTTTAATTCCTACCTTTTATTTTGTGCATGCACAGTGCAAGGTGACTCACAGTTGGAGTCTCTCCGTTAGATGTATAACCAAAAACTATCCCTGTGATCACCATGTTTGGGAGAAATTACCCCTGTACCACTGATAAATTCTGAAATTATTAGGACTCTGATTTAGGCTTCTGGCTGCCTTATTTTACACACCAAGTGCCTCTGAGGCACATGGGTATTATAATATTTAATGCTGCTCATAATACCTGCAGAACCAGATGCTCCTCTCACTTAGCAATTCTTAAGAGAATAACAATGAACACAAGTAAGCTAAGTTGTGAATAGTCAGTCCATCTGGCTTTACATGAAGCTTGCACCGACACTTCAGACTACACTAATGCTCATTTTAGAGCAACTAATCTGTCATAAAAAGATCATTCAAACTTGATCAATCATTTCTAAAAATAATAGTAATAATAAAAAAAATCCCTCATGGCATTTAAACTGGTAATTGCACTGACTCTTCCAATTAACTATTTGCATATTTAACACCTTCATGACATCACTGGACAACCGCTGTGGCATGGTAGAAAGCTGGTGCAAACGTAATAGGTCATAAATCTGTAACCCTTTAATTCAATATCATATTTCTATGCAGCTATTATCAACACATGAGGCCTAATATAACCTCTGAAAGCCATATTCCTTGTGGACCTTTTATAGCTATTCCCTCTCCCTAATTCCTGTGGCCTGTACTTCAAAGAAAAATCATCCTTCCACTTCTTTTGACACAGTGGTACCTTCACAGACTTTTTCACCTTTGTGTCAACAGTCTTGGTTGTTGGCAAAAGTTAATTTGCGTTGGTACTAAGACATCAACTAGGACCTGAAATGAACAGACATATTTATCATTTCCCTGACCCACCAAACGGCTTCTCCCAGTTCAAAAAACAACCTGTGCACAATGCATTAATACAGTAAAAGAGAAACAACTCTCATCACCTTCCAGTGACTAGGTACTGTCTCCCATTGAATAGTTTGTGGTTATATTCATATTTGCATTCGGATAAGGAGGCTAAAAAAAAACACTTGTGTGAAGGAAAGATCCATCATGTTAAAGGGAGACTCGTTGTGCCTTTGTTAAAAAATTAAAGCAATTTAACTGAAGCCTTAATGAGACATCTGTGATATGCTTTTATCAAAGTACCACTGAGAGACAGTAAAGCTTGACTTTATTCAATTAGTCCCACATACAGTTGGTACCAGGTACAATATCTGTCTAGCCAAGTTGTTTAATTGGTGCTCCAGAAACACTGAAGTTACACAGCAGTTGTCCAAATAAACCATTATAAAAAAGAGCAACGTAACGCCTCTGTTACACATTGGTTTGATATGCTCTCAGTTACATTTCGACAGTGTTTGGTTTGGTTTTCTAGTTGCGGAAGGGATTCCTCCATAATGAATGGCACCAATAAATGGCACCATAAAATTTCCAACTGAGACAAAACAATGGTTTGGCTTTAGACCTGAGCAGTCAAATACAGTTAGATACAGGAAAGGGTTACTTTTTTGTTTTGGTGGTCATATTGGTTGCCTGTTCTCTTACAATAAATATCCTTTATGGGACTCTTAATGACTGAAAAAAAATAGTTCTTACAAGTTATGTGTTTACTACTGTATTAGATTTATTTTTACTAGATAAAAAAAATAAAGCAAAGGAGGGACAGAAAATGTAAAGAAATGGACATGACACAGTAACACCAGGATCTTTCATCACTCATGTAAGATGATACAACAAGCTAAGAAAGAAGATTTTTCTCTAACTTAGCACCATATTAGTTTAATTGACATTATTACTTAATATTAATATGAATATTATTTAGATAATATTAATTATTTTTTATATTTTGTATAATTGTTGATGTGATATATGAAGTTACATATCAAGTATAATCTGCAGTGGACTGGCAACCTGTCCAGAATATGACCAACCTCTCGTCCCATTGTCAGCTCTCCGCAACCCTGATGGGAATGGCTGGTACAGAAAATGGATGGATGGATTAAGCACAATATATGAACTTAATAAAAAAATAAAGAAAACATTGAACTTTACAAACACAGCAAAAGAGTGAAAATCTGAAATGGATTGTAGTGCTTTGTTGAGCAGCGGAAAACACAGATGTAGCATGAAACATTCAGCTCTTTATAGAAGTGTGCCTCACACGGTCTGTCGCAAAACTGCAAAGAGACGTTTGTAAAGGCACGCTTCACCGAGTCTGAAGTTGACATCTTAGCTGCATATTGAAATGTCCTTTGGCTGAAGTCTGCCTTTACCCACTTCTTGTCTCTTTCTCTCCCTCTTGCTCTGGAAGTTAAAGGGCCAGTGGAGCCTGATTAGAATGCAGAGGAGGAAGGCTCTGCTGCAAATTGAAAACATATTGATTCTCCTCATGCTTTCAGGGAGAGGGGGCGGGAGACAGAGGGAGAGAGAAGGAGAAAGACAACAGCAAAGAGAGAGAAAATCTGGTGAAGCAGAGAGGGCAAAGCAGTACCAGGCCCAGTACCAGGCACACCACATGTGTGTGTGTGTCTGGTCTCTGTAACACACACACACACACACACACATCCATACATATCTATATATACATGCAGTTTAATTTCAAATTCTGAAATAACATCTCATGGGTTGAAGACTCCATTGTCATGGTAACAAGTACATGAATGTACTTTGCATGTGTGGGCTTCTTATACATGTGAGCACATGCTGTCATGTCCAGCTGTGGTAGAGATGAGATGCCAATAAGAGAGGACAGCGCATAACACATACAGATGTGCTGACTGCACAGTTTCCATGGGAACAAGTCCCCCTCCCACTACCAACACCCCCACCCTTCTTCTTCCATCGCTCCTCATTTCTCTTGCAAAAGCTTGACAAGCTCCTCTAATGCTCCTTGCCTTGTCTTCATGTGTGTCCATGTGCTCCTGGTAGAGCTCTCACATCAGCTACAGCTCAATTTGTCTTGTTCAAAGTGTACATGTCAAGCGTGCGAGTGTGCGCCTGTGTGTGCCTGTGTGCGCCTGTGTGCGGATGTTGGCATGCGTTACAGGCTTGTCTCATTCTTTAATCAAGGATGAGGGAGAAGAGAGAAGAGTGTGAGGGAGGTGGTGCATATTATCAAACAGTGTGGCTCTGCGCCTCGTGCGCAGAAACAAGCACTGTATTACATATACCTCACACAGGCCTGCACACACACACACACTCACGCTAGTACACACATATTAAACATAATTTGTGTACACAGTCCCCAA
Source organism: Menidia menidia (assembly GCA_907169785.1). Lineage (NCBI taxonomy): Eukaryota > Metazoa > Chordata > Actinopteri > Atheriniformes > Atherinopsidae > Menidia > Menidia menidia. Next base: position 6,423,401 of record CAJRST010013335.1, read on the forward strand.
CATTGCTGGCACCCTGCTGACAGGAACTGATTTGTTGTATGTGTGTGTGTGGATGTGTGTGTGTGTGACATAGCTATCAGAGCTCATCATTGCATTTATTTTTGTCATGTTGGATGAGTAAAAGCTGCCATCATGTGGTTGCTTCTTGCCACTGCAAAGTAGAAGTGGCAAAAAATCAAGTCAATCAGCCTTTGTGTGTGTGACATTTTTAATTTGTTTAATCCTTTTTTTTTAGTTAGCATTTTTTTATATCCAGGGATGAACCCTGACCTTACAGTGACGTATTGTTTTACAGTAGAGTATCAATACTGTATACTGAACTATTGGTTCTTCATCAACCAAGTGATGTCAGTCCAGCACAATTTGAAACGTATTATGCTGAAGTGTTAGTGCCTTAATAAAACCAGACAATTAGTCAGTTTGTTGGTCTGCACCATTCAGATGAGTGTGTTAACACAAAGTCAATATAGTCCAACATTTTTCTCATTTTTCAACATTTTTCTAGATTGAGATTTTGTTAAGAGGCAGAGAATATACACAAAAAGGTAAAATGTGTATATCACATTACATGTCATGGAGTCCTTCTGATCTGATCTTGTAACTTTAGGAAGGGACATTTCAGATTTGAAGAATTTAAAGGTAACAGTTACTGCTGAATGAACCATGCACATATCTATATCAACAGCCAAAAAAGACACAAAAAATTATTATTTGGTTACATTCAAGACAGACTCCCAAGTCAGTTTTCATATATGTTCATATTTTATTATGAGCACGCGATCATGTTCATAGTGCAATGAACAATATCATCCCCAATATCCTTATGCCTAAAACAAGCGTTGCCGCACAGGACTGATTTGCGACAGTATCACAAGCATACGGTCATAACAATTTACGGTAAAGCTTGTTATTAGCTTGGAAGAGACAGAGACAGTCAGCTGTCGGAAGGTAAATTAAGACCGAAAGTCCCACATACCATTTTCCGAGTTTTCATTCGATTGAAACAACTTATTTGGATGTTTTATGGATTTGTACTGCTGTTTTTAATATAGTTATCTGCATAACAGTGAAGTGACAGTTCACACTCGCAATTAGCAAAGGTTAGCATTACAAAAAAAAATTACAATTAGGTAAAAATTGGGACTTATTCAGCTGGTTGTGTTTATTTTGACATCCTTTAAATTCTTCATATTCAGACAATGGATGTCCAGTGTTATTTCAAGATAACTTATCATTTTCAGACGGAAACAAGCTTTGATGCAAACGAATCAAAATGACTTCTAACGGTTATATTTTTGTGCATCTGTCAATATACCAGAGGAAGCTTCGGGAAATGTTTTAAAAAAGAAAAATAAAAGAGTAAAAAGTGTTTTGAAACAGGGAGCTTGTGTGCTTTGGCTTGCTAACTTACGTCTGTGCACCTCCCATGCAGGCGATGCGCTTTGGTCTGCCCAGTGCAGAGACCCTGCGAGCTGGATCCCTAAAGGCTTTTATTTTGGTGAGTGGGTAAGTTGTTTAAGATAGTTTAACATTTTTTCTACGAATTTAAAGTGCCCAGGACTTATTTCCCTCCTGTTCCTGCCCTGTTTGTGGTTTCTCCTTCCAGACGGCTCTGCTCAGCGTGTTTATGCTCCAGTTGCTGAGGACTGTGGGACTAAGAGCGTTCTCCATGGCCTCTGAGACCTACACAGCGGGCACACACTCTGCCGCCTTTGTCACCTGTCCTAATGAGACCGTTGCAAAAGATTTGGCGAGGTGATGCAACACTTTGTGCTAAAATGTTTTTTCCTCCATCTGTTTTTTTATAGTCACGAAAACACTAAGCGAGGAGGTTAAACCTCTGAAATTCACTTCTCCATGTTGCTGTTCTCACCATTGGGTCTCGGACAAAGAAATTGGGACACCTCCCTTAAGTGGAGACCACTGTGAATCATATGTTCTGTTGGTGTCCTACAAGACATTATGCAATGTTTGTATTTTCTGTCTTTTTTCTGTATCACAGAGGTATTGTGGAGAGGAAACTAGCAGCTTGTGTCAACATTGTTCCAGCAATTAAGTCAATGTAAGTTATTGTCTAGCTGCTTTTTAGTGTCAGACAAAACTGTTTCATTTGTTGATTTAAAAAAAATCATAGTTACTGTTTTTGTCTTGCTCCTCCAGATACGAGTGGCAGGGTAATATAGAGGAGGATAACGAGGTTCTTTTGGTAAGTTTCAGCTTACTTCTCTTACGGCATCCCATTTTATAAGGAACAGTTCCATGTAGATTTTTACATGCACACACACGGACAACATTTTGATTCGTCCAGCCTTCTCTGATTCTTATATCAAGCTTTCTGTCTCATCCTTCAATGTTTATCATATGTCATCCAGATGTGATCAACTAAATTTGAAACTTCATGATGAAAGTTTCGCTTGTTTATGAAAAGCTGGAGTCAAAGTACAACAATAACAACTTTGAAAAACATGATTATGTTTTTGTGTCCTGGAACCAGACTTTGAGTCATCATGTCTTAAGTGGTTTACTGATAGTTTTTTTCCATTTTAGATGATCAAAACAAGAAGTTCTAAGGTGCCTTCTCTGGCTGAATATGTCCGGTAAGTTTATTTTTAACCACTGTACTCTAATCCAACTTTTATGAGTGAATTGTGTTGATTATTTCGTCCATTAATTCACATACAGTCACAGAGAGCAGCTTTTAGTTACTGGTGTTATTATCTGCCGTTGTATTCCATTTTCTCCTTTTGTTTCTTTTTTCCAGCTCTAACCATCCATACGAGGTGGCTGAGGTCATCAGCCTGCCCATTGAGCAGGGCAATCCGCCGTATCTAAAGTGGATAGGAGATGTTGTGCCTGAATAGGGGGATGGATGAGTAGGGGAAATAAAAGGAATTGATGGGTGACTGTACAAATGAATCTGAAATAATGTGAACACACATCCAGTGTTGCAGCCGGTTACACGATGTTGGAAATTTCGATTCGGCGTCTGCAAATGTTGTTAACTGCAAAAAGACAAATAAAATGGCCTTTGTTGTATTTTTCTAACTAAAATAAAGCTGTTTGCTTTGTCGGAGTCATCATTTGAATATGTGAATGACTAATGCCCACCATTCCATGTGTTTACCCTCAGAGGGCAGCATTGGTCTGTCTCTTTCAAATGTTCCGTTGCGGAATACACTTTAGTTTGGCTTGTTTCAACCTTGAACAGAACGAGCAAAAATCAAATGTCCTTTTGTTTTCAAGAGCGCCACACTGAATTGTTATGTCATGTTGGTATGGCCTACATACAGAAACATTTTAAGCGACACTGTATACAACACAGCCTTTTTGTGTTTACATTTATTTAGCTCACGACCAACACACAGCACTTGTCTTTAAATGACTAAAGATACATCATTATACCGAAGAAACAGAAGTTAATTAAATAAGTTGTGTAATATACCAAGCTGGTTGTGATTGAAATCTGAAAGTCTTACACCAGTCACACAAGAAAAAGTTCATGATATATTACAAATGACACCGGCACTATTTTGACCATCAAACCCGTCACAAACAAAACTGACTTTAAAACAATGAAACAGCCTTAAATATCTTGGTACCATACCTTTAAGATATTTATTTTCTCGTGAGGCTACTGCAAAGTGAAAATGTCTCTGGAAAAGCAAGAAATTTTGATCTCTGTAAAATTAAATTACACCTCCTCCGCATCATTAATTAATTTCAGATATATTGATTCATTATTGACCGGCTATGTAGACAATGCAGCATAAAAGTTTGCAAATGAAAACAGCTCTAATTACCCTTCTGAGGGGGTGTCCATAAAATCTGAAGCTTTTATACAAAACAACATATTTTTGCACAGTGTGGTATCAAGTCGTGATTCCTCCTGCTGTGATGGGATTAATGCTAATGCACTTGTCATTTTACCCATTTTTAAAGCGAACGAACAGTAAAAAGAATAAATGGAAGCAGGTTATATGGGCTTTATCATTAGTCCACTCAGCAGCCGTGTTGATCCAGCTAAAACTGAACTGTAAAAAATGCATGTAAACATGTCGGTCTGATGAAAATCGAGCTGTGAAAATCCAGGCTACCAGACCCAGATACTGTTGATAGGCTCCAAATCCCACCTCCGCCTGGCTCAAATGGGCCTCAGATCTCTGTGTCTTTAGAGTGCAAAAACAGCAGAACCCTCACCAGAGCTGCTCTTATTCACATATTTTCAGTTTCTTTTGTCAGCTGACTAAATTGTGTCAAATACTGACTGAGCACAAGCACATCAAAACCTCATGCAAACCCATGGTCGACTGAAGCATTTCCAAGTCATTGATTTAATATTAGGCATTTCCAGTGGGTGAAAAATCTTAATGGTTTAAAGCCCAGCATCATCCGCCAAAATTTGCATATATATGACTTAAAGACAATGTCTGTAGTAAATTCATCCGGTGCAATTTGTTTCCTTCTCACGTTCTACAGCTTTAGCAGAAACTGAGATACTTTCTTAGCTCCCATGCAATGTTTACTTGGATGTGGTTGGTGATCCAATTAAATGGACAAGTGTTTGTTGACATATCTGTGCATGTTGATGTGCAAAGTGAATTAAACCCTCCACACCGAAATGTGTGTGGTGGGATGAGTTCTTGAAGATTTTAAATCTACCCGTTCAGTTTGAAAGGAGCAGAGCGTGTAAAACATTCATGTTCTCATGATTAAGAGGAAGTATCTGAGACTGCATGATATTGCTGGCTATTTCACGAGGCTTTCGTTTTTTTTTTTTCTTAATATTCTAGATAATTACATTTTTGTCACCCAACCAACTTATTTTCCCATTAACATCTATGGTGCTTTTGTGGTCTGCAAACATCATATCATGCTTACACTGACAGGGCACATTATACTATTTGCATAATAACAGATTATTACGAAATGCAAACGGGTTCCAAAGACTTGCACATTTTAAACATGGTCATTATTTGAACGTCACATACCAAAATGGACAAAATATGTCCGCTTTGTTACAGATAGCTAATATCAAGCACAGAGTTTTTGTCAAGAAATTCTTCAGGCTTTGTGTTGCTGTTCACAACTTCTTCAGCCTTAGAGGACAATGAGTCTGCAGTTTCAAAGCCCGAGCCCACCTCAGGACTCCCCTTTTGTAAAACCTGTGTTCTCAAACTTTGTTTTGCTTCACAGTAGATCTTTTTTTGGGATGCTCTGCATTCTGCGTTCAACTCTCTCATTTGTATGGGCCCTTCCGCTCCGACGATTTCCTCCTCTATATCATTTTCCCCACAATTTTTCACGTGCATGTTGGTGATTCCCTCACTTTTCTGTGGCTGGAGCAGGATGCCGCCCCACTCCTCCGTTGGTCGCTGTACCTCGGTGCCGGCCCTGTCGTTGCTCTTGACCCTGCGTGAGGTGCGGCACAAGGCCTTCCTGAAGCCTCTCTTGAAGTTGTCAGAGAGAAATCCGTACAGTATTGGATTGGCACAGCTGTTTGCATAAGAAAGCACGACGACAAAATAGTAGAGTCCCCTGAAGTCTCCGGGCAGGACCACGAGGAGGTTCAGGATGTTGAGGGCATAGAACGGTAGCCAGCAGAAGACGAACACGGCTACCACAACGACCACCATCCTGGTTATCTTTCGCTCGGATTTTCTGCGCCGAGAGGATGTGGTCTGTGTCCGTTTCCCAACGTTCTTCACCTTTAATAGAAAGAAAAGGAAAGTAGAGAACTTCCACCCATAGCAGTCAAAAGCATACTTCCACCATCTTCTTCATAATATGACATGATTACAGACTTCCCTTATTACATTGAGTTATAGCCATGGTTTTGTGTTAGTTTTTTTCATAAGTTACCTTTTGACAGTGATCTTAACTAATTTAACCCTGTTATGGAGGACAATCTTTGTGATAAAGTTCTCTTAAGGGCATTCATTACCTTACATTCTTGAGCAAACATTGGCATTTCTATCCCACAGCACAGATTGGTCTCTGTAGCCAAAAGACTCAATCGTACAAAAGTATCCATTTGCTAATCCCCTTATTTCTAGTAGAGTCTCTAGGGGAAGGGCTGGAGCCTCTCCCAGCAGTCATTGGTTGAGAGGCAGGGTACACCCTTACAGAGACAAACAACCACACACACATTCAGTCTTTAGGGTTTTAGGAGTCTTCACTTAACCAACTTAACATGCCTGTTTTTGGACTGACAGTAACAGAAAGGTCCCAGGTCCCATGCGGATTCAAACCAGGAACCTGCTTGCTTTAAATCGATGGTACTCAAGGGAAACATGATTCACAAGTCTGCTCCTCCAATCAGGAGAAAAAGAGGAAGATGGTGCTGTCGTTTAAACTGGTTTTAAAAGTTGTAGATGTTCTGCAATATTAGCATGTTTTCATTCCAAATGAAATATTTGCTCTTGGCTTTTGCCACAATAAAAGTCGTACCTTGATGATGATTAGCAGGTAGCACAAGGAGATGACAAGCAGGGGGCAGAAGAAGCCGACGGTGCACGTGTACACGATAAAAGAGGTCTTCCACACTTCTGCTGGTTCGGGCCACACGATGCTGCAGTTCCCGTCATCCTTCAGAACATCAGCGAACACCACCACTGGCAGCACCACCAGGAAGGAACCCACCCAGACCGTGGCGCTGACGGCCTTCGCCACGCGGGGTCTGCGCCACCAGGAGGACCGGATGGGGTGGACCACCGCCAGGTACCGATCCACGGACATCACGGTCAGGCAGAAGATGCTGGTGAACTGGTTGAAGGCGTCCACCGTCATGACCACGCGGCACATCAGTGAGCCAAAAGGCCACGAGAGCAGGGCATTCTGCGCCGCCAAGAAGGGCAGACCCAGCATAAAAAGCTCGTCTGCGATGGCCAGATTGAGGATGTAGATGTTTGTGACCGACTCGTTCTTAGTGTAATTGACGATGACGTGGATAACTAGGGTGTTTCCAACCAAACCGACAATGCAGACTATCCCGTAAATGAGAGGGATGAAGATTCCTGCCAAACCAGGGAGGGATCCAGTGGTAGGTGTAGTGCAGTTATAACAGCTGATGTTATACAGAAATGAATTCTCAGTTTGGCTGATGCTGAGGAACGGTTCAGAGGGAGTAGAAAGGAGCACGGAAAGGGGAAAAGGCAGGATGGAGGTGTCATTCAGAGTAGCTGCAGAATCCTCCTGAGTCAGAAAGGGAACCTGGGTGGCCTGGATCAGCTCCATGGAGGTGTTATTAAGCATGACACTTTAATGATGCGGGTGATATTCCCATCAGTCCATGTCAGAGTCCTATAAGGGAAACAAAAGTCACTTTGAGGAAATGAGCTTCACACAAGATGAAAAAGAAAGGACAAATTAGACAGTTAACAGAAGTGAAATAAAATGGGATTTTTAACACATCTTGACTTTTGGAAAGCATCCTGTTGAATTAATGTGGAAGAAATACACGGGAAATTGTTTTTCAGAAGCATTACCAGAAATAGGTTGATGGGAACACAGTGCGATGGGAACATAGTGCCTCTGTGTCTGTTTGTGTTTGAAAAGCTACAGACAGCAGTGTTTGAGCCCGTTAGCTAATGATGAGGTACTAAAGACTAGAGACGAGGCAACTGTTAGTTTTTTTTGTGTAAACCAGCCAATTCTAATAGCACCCCAAAGCTCACTAATTACTTTGAATTATCTCATTCATAAAATTTGTTGAGGTTGCCAAGCAACAAGTTGAGATGCATATGCAGAAATGAAGTACTGAATGGTACTCAAAGGCCTTAAGGACCAAACCACAAACTGTATTGCCTTTGATTACGGCCATTAGCTGTTATTTTGGATTGTGGTGAGATTAAATACAAAAGATGTAACCTCTTATATAGCAAATTATTCATTTCTATGATGGTGATTAAAACAATTTACACAGATACAATTTTTTTAATAATAAATGTTAATGAAGGGGTTGAGAGCCTGAAACTTTGGTGCCATCTAAGTTGCCAGACGAATACCAAACTAGTCATAAGCAGCACAACCCTGCTAATGTCACAACAAAAACAAGCCCCCACCGGAACAAAGCCTTGTTAGTACTTGTTACGCTTGTTTATGAAGCTATCCTTGCTTCTTAATAACCAACATGGTACACATAGGCACACCCTCATCTATGACCAGAATGGCTAATAATTGGCTCTCTGTTAGAAACTAAATGAACTGACCTATGGAGAAAAGTAATTGTGGCATGTCCTGCAAAACCTTGGCCACCGAGATATGAGGATATGGGTGGGGAAAAGGAGAGGCAAAACATTGGATAGCAGAACACAGACTGACAGGGGGTTCAAGCCGGTGAGAAAAACTGACACCTAAAAGAAAAAAACAACTTTGGCATTTTATCCTGTGTGCTCTAACACACAGTCATTTTTGTCTTTAAAACAAAACTCCTCACAAATATCAAAATTGACTATTTAATCAATAATTGTATGCAAAACTAGCAAAATGGGAAAAAAATCCAATCTGAGTGAATACACAAATATTGGAGTAAATATTTTTTTAATATAACTTGATTTAAATTTCAAGACTATCTGAAATGTTTTAACATCATAAATGTTAATTTATGAATCCTTTTTATTTACAAAAAAGTGAGGCTTTAAAATGGCCAGCCTGGTTTATCTGGAAATGCGAGTAGTCAAGAGACATTTTAGAATTATGGGGAGTCTTTATTGATTTGACCCCAACAAAGCATCGTTGTTTTAAGCAAAGCAGTGACGCCTTGAGCAGAAAAACAGGAAAACCTTCCTAAACAAGTAGCTGGTGATGTATCAGATGAGAGGAATGGTGATGAGGACCAGGATGGATGTGATGTGAAATGGGACTACTGATGAGATCATTAGAAGGGGCTCATGGACACTGGTCTTGATGAAAACAAGTGAATGAGGTTGGGGCGGGTTGCATCAATCTGATAATAAAATGATGAAAGGAAGCCGAAGGAAAGGGCAGGCTCAGATGGTTAAACAAGGAATGAACACCCTAAGTGAATCTTGTGATGTCTTTGGTCAGGACAGAGATCTGAACCGAGAATGATGTGAGGTAAAATTTCACAAAACCTCAAATTTAGAAAAAAACATGTTTTGTCCTGTGAAATTGAGTTAGTCACAGTGTGCAAATGGAATGAAATAAGGAACCAATGTACAGAATGTTCCCAGTCATTGATTATTTTCTGTTGAGGACAGCGAGGATGGAGTACTATAGTAAAAGTAATTTACCGGTACCTTTTAGGCAGCTGATCAATTTTCAACAATCCCAGTGAACCAATGCTGCCATTAGCTGAATGAAGAAGTCCAATAATCTTTGAAAACATACTGAACATCTTTTACAGAGTCAAAAGGGCAAAACCGGTAATGCAAGCTGAGAAATACAATACTGGAAAGCTGGAATATTCACGTGAATTTATTTTTTCATAAGAAAAACCTGGTAAAGTTTTAACTGCAGCCTGAGTCACTGTTTGTGATTTTCTCTTTCAAAAGGCAAACACCTTGGACTTGAAATCACCTGATCATGTTAAAACATATCAATTATGTTTTGGATTTCCACTTTGTTGGATTTAGTTACATTAACATCTTTTTTCCTGTACTGATTCCAGCTTTTCTTCATGCCGGTTAGCCCACTCTACTTGATCAGACATAGTCTTCTGTTTAATCTTCCTGCCATGGCCGCTGATCCACGGTTCTGAACTCACAACAACATCTTTCAAATTCAAATGCCACATTTGAAATAGACTGCTGTTAGCCTGTCCAAAATAGTTTAAATCGAATGTTTAAATCTATGTAACCTTTAAAAAATATGTTTGTCATACAGCCTTGCTTAAAACTGAACATTAATATTTTCAAAGTGATGAAGCAAACATCTGTTTTGGTAAACAGTCACACTAACAAAAAGTCTTCCAGCCTCCCAACATCTCTAGACCTGATAGTTGAAGGTTTTAATTACCTGTTTGGTTTAAATCTTTTGATGAGTTTGAAAAAGGGACATTTGTTCTTGTTCAGGTTATTAATGTGGATCTTTCTCAAATTAGGAAGATAATATAATAGACTTAGAGACTTAGACTTCCTTTATTGTCATTGTCAAAAACACGAGGTGAGTTTGACAACGAAATGTCAATTTCTTGGCTACCAGAGTAAAAATTTTATCCCTCCCTGTTTAGGCAATATAGATAAACCTTTAATTATATTACAAAATAGTGATACTGATGTTGCTTTTTCTAAGGTATAGTACAGAAAAAAGGTTACACTTAGCCAGTTATCAAGGTCCAGTGTTTCCTCCTCAATATATAGCTGGATCAACAATTATGTCCTTCAGTACCAGACTTACATCTGGATATTTTAAGCATGCAGAGAAATATATTTTAGACTAAATTTATACTCAGTCCTTCACATTAAATAACATGTTTATGAGACATATTCATGGTATAAGCCGCCGAGTGATGAAAAGAACCTGATTGATGCCTCTTCTGAAATATCTGATGAAGATAAGAAAAACAGCATTAAATGTTTGAGATAAATTAAAAGATACACAGCAAGCTGTGAATCTCTGTGGGTCATAAATATTAACAATAACTCCCAGAGGAACACCCCCAACAGCTTGTATGTAATCTTTAGGGGGAAACTGATTGAACAGTTCTATAAACAAAAACATATATGATAGGAAGTAAACTAAGTAAACACATTCGTATTTAATCTCTCTGAAACAACTGAGATTTCAATATTGTTTTTCTTGTAGCAACACTCAAATTGAGACAACATCACACATTTTAAACCAACAGCTCACAGTTACACACACACACCTTTCCCCACATTCTCGTGATTTTACCCTTACAGCAGCATCCCTAATCTCTGGCAAACACAATAAGAACAGACAGACAATCTTTCTTCCTAAAATGCTCCGCCTCTTTTGTCTTCCATTGTATGACCAGCTCTAAGAAAAATGTTCCAGGAGATGTTGCTATGGTGATTTAAGGTCAAGAAGAGGCTTAAAATACCTTATAAGGAACAAATCAAAGAGATAAATGAGAAAGTGAATGAATGCTGAAAGAAGAGTCGGCGGTCTTTACACGGAGAAACAAAGGCAGCTCTGAGCAACGTGTGGAGGGGAAAGGTGTGGTGTATTTGTGCATGTTTATCCCAAAACGTGTCTTCAGAGCATCTGCTGAGCAGAGATATTATAATATTCATGGTTAAACCTACGTTGACAGCTTGATGCCGTCAAAAGTGCTATTTGCAACAAAGAACATTTTGATTGACAGAAAACAAACAAAAACAAACAAACAATAGACTGAAAAATGCCTGTATGCTTCACTCTGATGTGTAGTCTTACCTGAGCAAGCGAACAAATGATAAAAAAGCATAAATTGACATAAATGGTGACAAACAAACAAAACAGAGAGCTGTGTAGAACTTCTTAGAGCTGCTGCTGAGCAAACATTAAGGCCACCTCCATCCTCCTTCACAAAGAAGGAATGTTCAACAGAAAATAATTTAAATGACTGTAAAAAATCTACAACGAACCTCTACAAAGGACTTTCGACCTCAGTGTTTAACCATCTTGTCGAACTTCTGCTAAATGCATATTTGCACAGAAGCTGTCCCTTTTCTATTCATATTTCTTCTTTTTTTCCATAAATGCCCACATTATTTTCCAAAGTGAGAACAAGTGTTCATGCCAGCCTTTATATAGCTCATCAAAACTATATAGATGTTGTTTTTTGTGCTGTTTAGTATGTCTGATTCTGCACACACATTCACAGAATATAATAAAAGAGGGTTATCAGAACCGCATACAATGAAGTCTGCTTTTACCATTTTATACCTCCCTATAAAAAGTAGTCCCCTTTATTGCAGATAGGGAGAAAGTCAACCATAATAATCCAGTAAGTATTAAGGTAAATGACAACAATTTGTTGTTGAAGTGTAAAGTTTATTGTTCGTGGTTACTCTGTGTGCTATCAGATCAATTTATAATAGCAGCAGGTAGAAAAATAGCTAAATATAAAATGTGTATTGTACTTTGAATTTAATTTCATGCTTAGATGAAGGATCGAGTCGTTAACCATCTGTTATTTAATTTCCCCCTCTCTCTGAAAAAGGAGCTGTATTAGCAAGTTGTCCTTATGTGGTGCATTTCCATTCATTCACTTGTAGACAAATCAAATAAGTCGGCTGTGTGTGCATGCCTATTTATTCCAGCTCATTCATCCTTCGATTAAATCAAAGAAAAGTGTTTAGCATGACTATTTTTATAATCTGCACAAGAATGTTTTGGAAAATGACTGGAAACACTGAAATTGGAAGAAACAGCAGAAGTCAACAATTGGGCTCTTTTTCGAAAAGATCATTATTGAATTTTGACAAAAATAATTCAGTTTATTTATCCCTCACAACTCTTTTGCTGCCCTGGATGTATAGTATAACTTTCACTCATGTGCATAAAAATACTGGACAGTGCTGCAGAAGTGTTTTGTTCCTATCAAAAGACTGGTTTAGTCTGATTTATGAAAAATCCCACAGTGTAGAAAATGTTCATACTCCAAGGGGAATTTTTCAGTGAAAGTTGTACTAAACATGACAAAGTTGACTTTCTTCTGCTCATTTAGTGCTATTTCCTACCGTAACTTTAATTGAGCTTAAAGCTGTCACATTTTTAGTGGTGATTATCTTCCATGATAGATAAAAGATCCTATCAGAGATGACAAGCCATCCTTTGTATTAATTTCAAAAGCTACATTGTATGCTGACAGTAATATTGAGGGTGTGTGTGCAAACCCTCTCTGAGATTCCTCTGATGATACTGGGGGTGAAGAGATACCTCGTCTGTATGAATGTGATTTCTATCTATTCCTGTTCAGTACGTCATTGTTATTCAGCTTAGGGCAAACATCTAGCAAGAAGACCAACAGCACATGTTGACTATTGACTACTGTTTGATAAATATTCAGACTGATATTATTGCCAACTACTCAAGAAGCCATTCGAAACTTTTATGTTCAGGAACAGCATTGGGGAGAATTCATTTTAGGAATTTCAGTGTATTCTTTTAATGCGGTGAGGCCTCAGGTCTATGCACGGTGAGTCCAAATCATAGGGCAAGCATGGGGTTCAGTACCTCACCCATGAACGGAAAACTTATCTGGAGAAATTGGGAAGCAAACCCTCCAATTGAAGAACGACCACCTCCTCTCCCAAATCTTGCCCAAATGGTCAGTGTAGCCAGATACAGCAGAAGATGACATGACATTAATGACAGTTTCTGGTGGTTGTGAAACAATGACACATGAGTGATAAAAAGGGGTAATTTTTTTCCTGTTTTTTAAAGGAAAAACTCTCACTATATGATGTTATTTTCAAAATATGTTTACAAGATAGACAGCAAAACTTCATCCATCATCAAGTGATGTTATTTCCTGTATCCAATTAAGAAAGTGACAAAAAGAAAGTGCTTCTTTTCAAAGGTCGGTGTGACATTAAAATCACATCACACAAAAACCCAACTTTCAAAGTGAATATATTTGTAATTTTTTCCATCTAAACGGGTAAAGAATAAGATGAAATAAGGATGCAATTTAAATGTCAATGTAGTGGCAGCAGGGATATTATACACAGGCAAGCCAAAACTCTTTTTTTGTGTGTTTTATAAGTCAACAGGAAAGCTTCAGCTTTTGACTCATAGACCTGTAGGCTGCAGGCGTTGGAACACAAAAAAACAATAAAAAGTTATACCCTCCTCGTTTGCAGTTGTTATTTTGGATTCTGTCTTTTCCTTCCTTTTATCCACGTTTTTTACAACACTCCTAATAAGTAATAAATGGTTCTGACAGAGAAATTACCAATGTGCTTTAGATGGAGAATTGACTGTTTGAACATAGAATATATGCTTAAATCGTTTTTTTTATTATCTAAATGAGGCCATGCAGATGATTAGAATCCTATGATGTAGAAAAAGTGGATCTAGATATTGATACCAAAACATATTAGAGCAATGTGTCTGAACAACTGGATCAAGGTGTTGTTCTTTGCCCCCATCTTCACTGTCAGTTGGAGTGCAGAACAGTGTTAGGATAACATTGTTAAGATGTACATATGTTTAGAAACCATAGTGACATTTCTTGTGGAAGAAAAGTGGAGTTGTTACACAAGTTTATATGAGTGATTATAAAGCTGACAGATGATTGGCGACATTCCCTGAATCACTTCGATTCAAGAATAATAAATTATGAGTTGAAGACAGATTCACCAGCAGCTAATTGGATGTCACTCAGTCTTTCTCCCCATGAGAGTTAACTTCCTCTTTTGCAGTTCATCTAACTTGTTTGTAGGGTTGTGATCCAGATCTCATGGCAGCCACATAGCAGCCTCCACATTTTTCATTACAAAGACTGACAAGGGCTCACAGCTTGGCTAGAGTCTGATCAATACTCCCTCCAGTTTGCAACACACTTATACAGACGCATGAACATAACAGGTGGCACCTACCTCCACACATTATACACAATCCTTTCCCAAAGGTCTCAGATTAAGACCAACATTATTTATCAAAGTTAACATAACAAAAAGCAAAATGTGAAACTTTTCTCCACCATTAACATACAGCTTTTTACAAAGGTACACAATATTGTTCTAAGTGTGTCTGGTGATAAGGAATGCCATTATGATGCACGCAGTATTAGCAACAATTATTACCTCCACCCACACAATGTTCTCTACATGCATCCACATGAATACATGCCAAATTGACTAGATGAAAAGAACAGACTAAAAAGCTTTAAAAGCTACAAAGTGGATGTTGACCAATTACATTAAAAGCTCCCTCCCAGACTCACAGGAAGGGAGGGGAAACACAAAACTCAATTGAGGTTTTTAATCATATTTTTCATTCACAGCAACTTTAGAACACACATTCTCAAAGTGAGACTGTCAGTTAAAACCCAGCATTTACAAGTTGGGTCACAGTCGATTTTCTTTTAAGATAAAAAAAAAAAAGTATTTCATTCAACTTTGTTCCCCGGTCCATTTTTTTTCTCTCTTTTACATTTCTTCTTTTCATCATATCTCATCATTTTCACTATCTCACTTACTCATGTTTTTCCTGTTTCCTTTGTACCTCTGCTTTTTTCACCTCTTTGAAATTCACATTTTTGTATAAATTTAATTCCATTGATTTGGTTGCCAGCAGATCTGAACCAAGTTTTGTTCACATGAAGAGAGACATGACAACAGTAACATTTCACCTGTTTTTTTCAAGGACTATCTGATCAGATCTGATAGGTTTATGTGTTTACATGTCTATATATATATATATATATATAATATCATTAATTGACTGAAAATATTTGCCTTAATGAATTCATAAATCAATTTTGCTAAAACGATGAATAACTTTCAGCAACCTTTAAAAAACCGAATCCAAACAGACATCACAGTAATACGAAAATACCTTTTTATATCTACGGACAATGAAATGCACAAATGCAAAGCCAGTTTGAGGAGGCAGCCTCTGTGACAGCGGAAGACATCTCTAAATAAATGATTCACTGCATGGTAATAGAATTAAAAAGTAAAGAAAATCAGTTTGATGGGATGTCAACATTCCCACCACGACTTAAAAACCGCAAAAAGAAAAGAAAAGACACTGAGGCTCAAAGTAAACGACTCTTATAGTTTCCCCACTTACGTTCGTCATAAAAACAGCAAGAGGGGGACAAATCAACAGGAGGAAATCGTAAACTAAACGTTTATTAGTGCCAGACGTGTATTAATCACAATGAAGATGCAGAAAATGGAACGTCGATGGAGAATGTGGACAAACAGATGAAAACATTTGTACATACCTTTGTCCTCCAAGTGTTGTGTTGTCATTGGTGCCCCCAAGAGTTTCAGAGAGGACAAATAAAACCAAACGTGTCAACTGTTGTGCTCGTCTGTGAGATGTGTCTGAGCTGAGAAAGAGGCGAGATGCCCCCCTCCACAAACCGCTGCGCAAACTCACACTTTAATGACGCGTCCCACTATTTGTGTTACATGTGAGGACGCCCCCCCCCCCCCCACACACACACAAATACACACACACACACACACACACGAGGCAGTCCAAACACAGAAGAAAATATCAACGTTTTCTGTTGGCATTGAAGTGTTTTCCCACAGAAATGATGGAGGGAAATGGAACTAGAAAGTAAAAATAGAGTATTACTCTGGTACAGTCTCTATTATATCTTGGATGTGACACCAATTATTTATTAACTCATCTGTAAGTTCATTTTTTTGCTACATTTGCTACATGGTTAACCAAGTCATACAAAAATACAAATCAGCCTCAAAGAGATAAAAACAAAGGATTCACAAACATATTCTTATTTTCTAAAACGTGTTGGCTCTTCTTTTGGTAAAAACAGAAGGCCATTTTCATGATTTCAGTCCACGCAATGGGTTTTTCACACTGAAATATGCTTTCAGTGTGAAATAATAGGTTAATAGTATAAAAGGAATAGGTCAATTTGCTTTATTTGTTTGTGGTGAAATGAAAATAAGGAAAGCCTAAAAATGGGATAGGAAATGTCTCCGTTTGTTACCTAATGTTATATTGGGTTTCTCTTATTTAGCTCATATTCACTTACATGGATGCCTAACCCTAAAACACTTTTGTCATGGCTGTCCCTTACATCTAAATGATTTCGCTTCTCATCAAACAGGGGGCACAGATGGCAGGAGATGATGTTCCACAGAAGAGCTGGCAGATGGTACAATTAGTGACTGTTTTATCTAAAATGATGCTTTCGTTGCTGTTAAAATTATGACACTTAGTTCTTCCACACAGGTTGTCTTGCACCAAATTCAGAATCAGACGCTTTTACTGTTTGTCCTCAGCTTGCAGTGATAGGCCACAGTATGCCAACATGTCCAATGGAAGGCAATATAAAATTGACATGACAGGTCCTTAAGGTTTAAAGAAAAGTATTTTAGCATAACAGCAGTGGTCCAGTGGAAGGCTTTGATTGAATCTGTCCAAGACAAATGTGTTATATATATGCAAATGGCAGCTGGCAAAGGGTCGTTAGTCATGTCAGGTGTGCTGTCTCAGGCTGCCTTGCTTTATTTGTTGAACTGTGTCACAGTTGTTGATAAGTTTAGCAAAACAGGAAATGGTAGTAATAGTGGAGCAGACAGTATTGAGATGGGAACTAGTTTTCCATGACAGCCACCCCTCTAACATACGCCCTCATAAACCCTTTTTGTTTTCGTTGTTTTACTGTGAAATATCATCAATATTATACGACGTAAAAAAACATAATTTGACATCTTTATGGAGGTATGTTAATATTTGGAAAGGGAACTGTGGCAGAGTCTTATTTCTAAAGTTTTGATTCTGAGGTAACTTTAGAATTTTCTGTATTTAATTTAATTTAATTCAAACATTTAATGACAGAGCCACTATGTTTTGTAAAGTGGACTGATGTCGCCTTTTGTTATGAGACTGAATTAGATGCTAACTAAGATTTAAATTGCCACTACATGTTTGGACTAACCATAAAAATATGGTAAATCAATGGACCGATATTCACATTGAACGTGAGACTTAGGATGCTTGGTGCGCCTATATCATTAGACTTATCATTAATCTGTACCATCCAGCTCTAAACAACACACCCCTCACTACAGGGGTGCAAATACAGCCCACAGATATAGACCCGGACCCAGAATCTTTACAAAAACACTCTTAACTGCTAAGCCTTAGGGAAAAACAGGGCAATGTAACTCTGACATCGTTCCTCTCTGTTTAACACAAAAGAGCAAGTAGAATGTTTAGTGAAAATGTTGTTTGTGCTGTGAATGCAGTTTGGCTAAGAATAGAGTCCACATTTGTTTTAGAAGCAATTCACTTTGACGGATAGCCTAAGAACTGGTAGGACAATATATGATGAGAAGTTTTTCTCTGAATCTGAATCTAAACTGGTGCAATAAGTTTCAGATCATGCAGATGATCAGCTCAAGTCAGTGATGCTGAAAACAAAGTAGAGCACAGCATATCCCACCTGGAGAGGAAATTTTAAACTAAAAATCAGTTGGATCAATAAAATTCAAATTAGAAGTATGATTTAAGAGGATGTTTCAAACAAGTCGTTGACCCCGCTGACCTGACATCCTCAGGCAGCTTGGGAAACGAGTCCTCCTTTGCCTGAGAATCTTGGACTTTGTACAGGGTTGGATGAGATGAAGAACCGGGTTAAATTTAGCACAAAAATGGGCTGCAAAGAGCCATAGAGGTCATGAGCAGGATCTTGTTTGAGGTCAAAAGCAGATGTGTTGTTGCTATCTCTCTGGGGTCTAACTGAAAAAGGGCTTACAGCTGGGTTGTTTACAGTTCGGAGCCTGCAAATGGCTTTTTGAGATTTCAAAATGTACATTGGCCGGAGCTTCGGAAACATTTCCAAGGTGATCACCGACGGCAAACGTTTTTGTTCAAATCTATCACTTCAGACAAGAAACAGATATCCTGTTTGCCCGTCAGTCAAGTTCTTACAAAGATTCAGCCAATGGCGGGGTGTGTTTTGCTGGGTATCGAGGATCATTGATGTTTGTTACTTGAAATACACTGCAGGGAGTTTGGTTTAATCAAGCTGTTGACATTGCAAATGTGATCAGCCGGAGAATTTGCCAGAATGAGAGACTTTGACGGGCTGCTGCAGCTGCATGTCATCAGCATACAGTGGAAGGAGTCGCTTTGTCAAAGCCATGCCAAAACCCCTGAGGGACACGGTGCTTGATTGGAGAGAAAAGGCCAAGATCATGCTACAATACTTTTGTGATGCTGAACACACTGGACGGAGACATAGCTTCATAGAGTTATTGATTTCTGTATTACTGCCTGAACGTCTGTTTAAAGCTTTGAAGCTGTGGAGCCTTTTTTTTTATTTCCTTTGATGCTTCTGTTGATGGGCATCTCCACCCAACTTTAACATGCTTTAACCTACACCCAAAATCAATCAGTAGCTCTCATTTAGGTCAGTGAGTGTTGTGACCGAATATATCTGGAGTACTGTAACATTTGATCATTTAGGACACTGCGTTTTCAAAATATCATGAATTGGCACAATAGAACATGATGAAAACTTATCGGATGTTGAAAGTGAGATATATTTAGCTATTTTAGGACTGATGGCGGCAACACAACAAAGCAGGAGATTCGCTGCTCCTACTCAAGACAAAAACGTCTGCTGAAGTTAAAAAGTGCACAGATTACAAATCCTCGAGAGGTTGATGCACCTTCTTCTGCTTTTTGAATTAATTCCTAAGTATGAAGTCAGATGCTGGTCATTATTTCTCGAATCTATGGAGAGGAGAGACGTCTGCTTTTCATTTGAGTTCTTTTGACATCTCTCAGCATACGGCAGGTATCAGATCGTTAAGAGGAGGGCTTGATTGTTATTCTTCGCAGGTGCCACATCAGCCTGTGACATTTGCATATTTCTGGAAAATATTCTGATTTAGACAAAGCTTACAGGTGTCTCTCTTCATTATATACTGGAAACGTCTGTGCCAGATTGCATTTTGTTTGTGCATTTTCCCTTTTTAAAGCCATTTGCCAGTTTTTATTTGTTAGATATAAAAATGAATCCAAATCAATCATTAATGGACACCTCTCAGTTACCTGGTGAGAAGTGCATCAGCAGAAGAGGTTGAAAAAACAGTGGAACATGGTTTATATTTGTCTGTTTTATATCAAACTAAGGAACTCTGAGATTAACACATTCTTTTTTTCTTTTAAAGACACTGACCACTGGATTCTAACAAGCACTCAGAATGTGACACATGCACTGAGCAAAGAAAGATGATGACCTGTTGACAACGAAATATAAAAAAATGAACAGAGAAAACATGTCAATTAGCAGCTTATTGCTGCTATAATGCAGCTTTAACCGTAATGTAATTAACCACTGTGTAACTATGTATTGCTTGCAGATAACGAAATAACTCATTTATGCTTTCCATTACTGCCGTCCAGATATTGTTAATCTAACATTTTGAATTCTGTTAGGATGTTCCTTGGTTTTGTTTTCAATTTGTCATGCGGGGAACACTCAAAGGGCAAACTCGAATAGGTGCCCAGGGACCCAAGGTACAGGTTTCTTGACTTCACCTGCAAAATAATGAAGGCACACAACAGCTTAATTGGCTGAGAGACTGTGAAGAATCTAGATAAATCATAAAACAACAACAATAAATATGAGGAATTACAATTGGATTCCAGACCTGTCTAATATTCCCATCTACCACCATTATTTATTGTGTTGTGCAAATGGTGAGAGATGAACAGTGTCTAGCTTTCAGGCTTTCAAAGCTCACTACAAAATGTGCCGTTTCCAAAGTAATTTTAGTTAGAGCACAGCTGGACATAACGTTGGAACATTAGATTGTTCTCCTTAATGCTGCGTCTCAAAAGCCATTACGTGCACCGTATCTTTAGGAGGACTCATATGATAAAACACATCCTTCATTAATTCTTCATCAGTTATGCATACTTCTCTTTACCATGCAAGGCCCCTTGAGCCACAAATCCAACTTGGTCGATATAACACCCATTCACACGTGCTATTACACTCTCACACGTCAAACTCTGGTGCATATGTCGTTCTAAGATACGACCAAAGTGACAATTATCCTGTAAACTGATGTGATTATATTTGATTTAATTATCCTATCCAGACAGCTTATGATTTTAGAACGTTATTTTCAGGAGTTATTTCAAGTTCACGGTGTGGGTCTTCTCTCGCAATACAAAGCCCATTGCACCATCTAATGGCTGCAGGATGACATATCCAATGGCCTTTCAAAGGAACACCAAAAGTAGTCTAGAGCCCATGTCGTCAAAATCTATGGTGTAGCCATGGCAACAGCATTAACATCTGCACTAGTGCCTAAAAGATAGATTTTTAGTCTTTGTATTTGTCTCATAGCATCAGCAAAAGGCAAAGTTTATACTTTTAATAGAACAACATCAAAGCTCAGTCATTCAGTAAATGTGCACGAAATCTAATTAAGGTTCAGTGTATCGTTCAGATTGTTTTGCAACAACCAATGACTGGACTGAGATGGGATTTCTCTGATTATACACTGAAACAATCTCAATTTGAACCTATCCTGCTAATACATTTGGATCACCAGAAAAGGCTTGCGGTCTCCTTTTCATGTTTCCCTACTCACTTATTGAGCATTGGCTAAGTGTTGGGTACCAAAGACTCAAAATGAACTTGAATGAGTAGTTAAAATGCTAGCCATGCCACAACTGAGGCTATACATTTTTGCCATGGATTTTGTTGTTAGAAATCATGCGCTAAACCTTGTGCTATTGAATATTTTGGTATTTTGGTTATCAGACGGCTAGAACGTTTGACAAGAAATCCAGCTTTGACAAAACACTTTAACAACCACTCAAGTGAACAATGAATGGCTTTTTATCTGAGCTGTCAGCCTCAAGTTTTCTGCAGTCATCGGGTCAAGTGTAATCTGGTTTGAGAACACTGCCTGCCTCAATTCTGACCAGAAAAAGTCTTTTCATGGTCACTCTTTGACAAATGGTTAAGCCTGTGAAGAGGTATTTGAGTGGAAAGAAAGAGATATCGATTTCTTACAGGGACAAAGAAGATGAACAGAAATCTACCCCTGCACCTACTTTATGATAATTGTGGTGTGACCTTCTTATGTTTTACTGTTTAGAAGTTTTAAACACATCAGCGCTCCTTGTCCCTTTACTTAATCCATGACCTTATTGCAAACAAAATAAAAAAGTATGAATATCTTTTGACACATCAATAAAAACAAGTGTGTATTCAAATACATGGACGTTTGATTGTTTTTTTAAATTTACTGAATTAGGCCAATTTTTTAACAAACTGACCATGTTTTTGTTAGCTGATTAAAATTTTCTGAAGACGTCTGTCAACTTCCAATTAAATAGTTTTCATCATCCCTAATCTTGTATTTTTTAAAACTATGATTGTTTAGATTTTATTTCTAATTAGTTATTTCCTGCTTATTGATAAGACTTTTTCATTTTCTTTCAATAGTTGCTTAAGGTTACATATCATAATAGACAAATCAACAATCAATCATATTCACAAGTTGAGACAGCCTATGTCAAATTATCCCCTTATTCTCACTTTTAAATGCACAGGATTCTTTATTCCCTGACACAAGTACATAAACAAAACAATAGATCAAGACAAATACATCCCACCTGGTGAGAGGATGACAATAATCCCATTTGTATAGTTTATCAGGTTGCCTCCAGGAATTTCCCCAAATGACTCAGATTTATATAGTTGTCACATAAATTTGGCCTTTAGGACAATAATGTGAGATAGATGATGCTCATAACAGGTGGTGGAAATGAAGCCACATACATCAGCATTACTTTGGATAAAGCATCCTCTCACGCTCACACAGCTGCTATCACGGGGGTAATGATGTGTTTATTTTCCTGAGAGGTGAGAAGATGCAAAATTCTCATACAGGGAAATCAATTTAATAATCTTTCATTTTACTTGTGAAGTACTTTATTTTGATCGTCACAAATAACACAGTTTTTAATACAATTTGTTGAAATATATAGTGGCCCTTTGCTTGAAAAAACTGCCGCTTTTGATCATTGCGTTATTCCTTTGTTTCTCACTCAAAAGTCACCACAAAGTTATCTTATTGAAACAGAGAAAATGGAGTTAAAAATGGTAACACATGCCTAAAAAAGCAGTTTTTATATACTGTTAACCTTTAAAAGGGGCAATATGATAAAGCTGTAGCTCTGTGGCCCACGCCTGAAAACTGGAGCAGTCATGATGCTGATTTTAAATATTTTACAGATAAATTCAGTCTGGTGCTGCATCTATAATGCAGAAAATACTATTATAATAATTCTGTTATAACTGCCAAAGTATTTTTTATTCAACTAGTTAACATGTAGTTGCAGTTTTCCATTAGAGACATGCCAATCTTCTTTTTACCAAAAGTCAACAGTCTGTCTTTTATTCTTCTCCTTTAGTCCTGTTAAATTTTGAAACAAAGATCACAAAAATCAAAGGTTAAACTGGCAGTGCTTCAAGAGCATTAAAGAAAATGAATGTGCTTCAGCATTAAAATGGTATGTCTTTTCAGAAGCCCAACTCCCTATTCAGCATACAGTTGACATATTTTAATTCTCTTAGCGCATTGTCACATTAGAACAAGTAGAATACAATACTATAAGCAATTTTTATGGAAATTTCTAAAAGAAAATGGAGCCCAGAATTTTTTTTTTTTTATATCTTAGTCTGTCTTTTTCAGTTGCTAATGTACCTCCTGTGGAGTAAAGCTCAGAGAATGTCTGTCAACGTGTTGCTTTTCTTTGTGAAGCTTACAACATTACTTATCTTACTCCTTTTAAGAATAGGAAATCTGCCCTGAAACCTTAAAAAAATAATTACCAAAGTCGTGCTGTGATAAAAGTTTTTTTTTTCCATCAATCAAAGATGACATTTGAGAAATAACAGTGGACTATTACATCTGAAAATATCAGAATATTTTCAGATGTAATTTCTCTGTTTCCTAATCTTCTCATGCTGGGGCTGTTTCGTTCTCGTTGGCTTGCTTTTACAGTCCTTATTCATCATGCAAGGCTGCAAAGATAAATGAATATGGAGATGAAGAAAAACACTTTTTTCCCTCTATATACTTTTTTCCCAATATCTCTTCAGTATCTCTGACTGTTCACTGTAATCTCACCATTTACAGCAGGGAGCATCCCTTCTTCTTCACCTTGGCGGGCTGGGGACAGAGGACGGCCCGGATGGCTTCATCAAACACGGTCTTAAGGCCACGCTGGGTCAAGGCTGAGCACTCAAGGTATTTTACCGCATCTATTCAAACATGTAATGAGTACACACACACATACAATATCACACACAGTATCAGAATCTGCTGGATTGTCTGTGATACTAGCAATGCAAGCTATGATGTTTTTTAAAATTACTAATATCTAACAGGGTTAATCAAATTTATTTTTAAAAAATGTACAGAAAAGCACTAAGATGGTCATTGGTATGGTACTGAGTTGCCACCAGGTTAATGGCGATGGGGCTGCACTCACCTATTTCCTTTGCCAGTGCCAGGCCCTGTGGGTAGGTGATGGGCGCCAGCTTTTTTTCCTTCAGCTTCTCAATCGTATCTTTCTCGTCCCTCAGATCCAACTTCGTGCCCACCAAGATGATGGGTGTGGAGGGACAGTGGTGGCGAACTTCCGGGTACCACTATGTATGAAATGTTTGGCGGAATGTGAAAGGAGGCACGAGAAAGCAATAAAACCCCAAAATATGAATGTCAGGTTTATTTCACTGTTATGTTGTGAAAATGAAATATATATGAAGAGGTGTTTGAAAGACAGGAGACACAGATAGCAGCCTTTTGCTTCAGCAAACAGTACATCAAAGTATCTGCTCCACCCTGGAAAAGATGTCATAAAGAATTTATATCCAGACCTCCACCGGTTGCTTCTCACCTCTTTGGGTTTCTTTTGATATTGTGCTTGGATCTTTCTCCTTCCTCTTACAGCTCCCTCTCAATATCAAATTTCATCATTCTCAAGCTTTCTGTCCTTTTTCTCTTTTATTATTAAATAACAGCATTTTCTGAGAGCTACAATATTCAAACTTAAAACCCTGATTTGCAGTTGAAGGAACATATACCAAAGCAGCTTCAGACTAATAAAGCACACTTATGCACAGGGATTTCTATCATAATTCATCTTTGAGAACTTTCATATTGTATGATTATGGACAGAGTAACAGATTTACCAGGTTGTTTATTACTTCAACGATGATATTGAGTGTCATGATATTGAGCTGAGTGTTGACATGCGATTGCTAATATGAAATGAAACATTGCAAATGATGTGTCGCAGAGACAGGACCCACCTTAGCTCTGACGTTCTCATAGGATGCTGGGCTGACCAGAGAGAAGCAGATCAGGAAAACGTCCTGGGAGGATAGACAGAGAGGTAAAATATGATTTAAGAGTGTCCTCATATCTTTATGCAATTTGAAATGAATATTTCTAATAATCAACATTATCAATTATTGTTCCATGCTTCTGAAGATTATTTTCTGGTAAAGCCTTTTTACATTGTTATTTTGTTCAGCAAAACAATATATTATCGATTTTGGAATAGAATGGTATCATTGAAGATGTTTTTTTTTTAATCTTAGATGTCAAGGGAACCTTTACACAAACATCTAAATTAATTAAAATATCCCTCAGTGAGTTTATTGTTTTGTTGTCATATGCAATTGAAACTCATTTAGTTTCACAGCCGGGGGGAAATCAATTAAATTTTTAGATTAAACGTGTACAGAGTGGAATTCCTGATTACCGTCTGTGGATAGGACAGGGGACGCAGCCTGTCGTAATCTTCTTGTCCTGCCGTATCCCAGAGACCCAGGTTTACAGGTTTGCTGTCCACCATCACGTTTGCTGAGTAGTTGTCAAATCTGTTTGGAACACAGGACATCAGCAATCGGCATGGAATCAGCATGCATTCCTGGAAAAACTTAATTCAAACCGTCATTTAAACCATGAGCTCATTTATTAAGTTCTGTAGACATGACAATGACGCCACCATCTATCTCAAACCTGAAAGGCTTGACAGTAAAACTGATCACAGTCTAAAGGTCCTGTATAAACCACTGAGCTTTGTGTTGCTTCTGTCATCCCTTAGACGCAGGTCATGTCCTAAATCGAAATCCTTAAGCGCCCCCTAGCGGTGATAGTAACATACTACAGTATATTCAAGTAGTGCTAAGAAAACACATATTTGTGTTTGGAACTTTTTACAGGTTCAGCCACCTAAAGTGGAGACACAAATTTTTGTTCATCTCTGTAGAGCATCAGGTCACTATGATTCATCTGATGGATGTTTGCACGGCTGAAAGAAAACTATTACTAATGAGTTTCAGAAACATGTCCATGCAACGTGACATTTGACGGAAGTCAGATCGAAAGGCTGCTCAAAATAAATGACCTATTTACCACAATAGTTCCTGATTCATGTTCAGCTATAACTGTCAGCTTTTCCTCTGCTGGGTCATTCAATTTATAACCTAACGCAGAGCAGAAGTAACTGCAAGGAAATCAAGTGATCAAATCCCTACATATGACTGATTACATTCCATATGTATGAAAAATAAAAAGAGCAAAGAGAGAAACACGTGAAGGAATTGAATCTCCTCCTTTAACAGGCAAAGTTTGAAGAGACCTGATTTTTTTCATCACCAGTATGCAGCTGCCAGTCAAAACTTGCCCCTGTACACACTATCCGACAACTACAGCAGCATGTGCACGTTTTGCAAGATAAATCTTTAAAACAAAGTATTTTGTGTTTGTTTATTTGTGTCTAGGGCACAGCTGAGTCAGATAACTACAGTCACAGATAAGTACGACTTAAAATTGTGTGGTTTTCTTTTTTCTTTTATGTAGACGGATGAAAAAAGAGGGCGTGCGCGTGTCTGTGTGTGTTTTGTACTCACACGGTAGGAATGTACTCCCCGGGGAAAGCATTGGTTGTGTAGCTGATGAGAAGACATGTCTTACCCACAGCCCTGAAACACACATATCACAGTACACAATGAAGCATTGTGACAACAACAACAACAGTGACATAGCCATCTCTTTACATTTGACATTTTTGATAATTGGATCAACAGACAGTATAGTGTACACATTGTACTACACAGCATACAGTATGAAGGCTAGCTTTGGTAACTGACAACCCTCCAGTCTTGTCCTGACAGGAAATGATGCCACATTTACTCTGACAGACATCAGTCATACAAGAACACTCAAGTGAAGTTTGATTTCTTTCAGAGAGTTTAAATAGTTTCCCCCGACTTTAACAATTCAGTTGTGGAAAAGTACGATGTTAATCGATGGACACTGTCATCTCTAGATATATGAGGATGCATGCATTGGAAATCGCCTCACCTTTAGTGTGCAGAACGGTACGTGTTTATTGTGAGCAGTATTGTTATGGCTTTGGGCTATGAATTGAGACAGATATATTGGACCCATTACAGAAGTTGAGCAAACAGCCTGCCTCAACATCCACAGCAAATGAGCTGCATGGCAGCATGCAGTAACAGGTATTCACTGGCCCAGGTCCTATTTCCATCCACAAAAACTGCGTTCAGGGTTTCAACAACAGTTCACCGTCGAAGCCGGCACCCATGCCTCAGAAGCTCTGATAGCAAAAGCAGAACCTCTTATTGGTGGATTTGAATGATTGTTTATTGAGCTTGAGTTATAAAATCTGTAAAAATTATTGCTGAAGTTTTCGGTATCATAGTTAGAGCCACCAATTCACCACTACCTGCATTTAAGAAATTGCGAGCCACATTCTGTAAAAGGCCTCTTATCAAGCCATCTACACAAGTGCCATCACATAAATTTAAACGAATAGAGAAAATTTGAAACATGTCGAGCCATTTTGTCCCAGATATTTTTAAATATTTCTTTCTTAATATATGGATGAGGGCAGATTGTTTGACATACTCATACTCACTGTACTCAGTCTCATTTTGATTCAGGAAATTTCAAAATCCAATGTAGAATTCAGGCCTAATTTTGACAGGCTTTTTTCAGAGATGCAAAAGTTTTCTTTGTCCAATATAAAACATTTTACAGTCAATGTAATGCATGGCTGTAATTTACGCCCGGTATGACCATGGACACTGAGATGTGAGGAGACATTTTTTGCATCTTCTTCTAGGAGTCTTTGGGTGAATGCTAGGTGTTACAGTACAGACTATACTTGGTGTTCAATTTGAACAAAAAAGGATGGACTGACAAAGTTGAGTTGCATTTCAAAATTCTGCGTAAAGAGGGTGGAACGCATTGCACAGAAAATGTTGCAAACTCACATTTCCTGTGCAAGTATCACATGAACCTACAGTGGTTAAACATAGTGGCTGAAATATGCCTTAAGTCATGAGAGTTAACATCTGTTTTCAAAAGATAAAAAATATGATAAAATGAGTGTTTTGCACCTGATTTTATTTTTATGTGACGGATGCCTGTCACACTGAGATGAGCAGGGACTTTACCTGCGCATATCTGGTGATGCATCAGTCCTATTGCGGATGTATTTCACAAACTCCAAGATCATGGTAAGAAAAGGGAAGCTTTGCAACATGCAACCTTTGTCAAAACAAGCATGGGAAGTCTGAAAATGCTGTCTGATTGTTCATCTCACTGTTAATCTACCTGATGGTAGCTTAGACAGACTCACTCCCCGATCATGAATGGATAATGTATCAATTATTCATTCAAGACCATCAAAGGCATAATGTTTCCTCAACCCAAACTGAATGATCAGAAAACAAAAAAACTTTCTCTCATGTTAGCAGGAGTGGAACTGTAAAAGTGAAAATCTTAAACAATTTGAGGACTCATTAGAGACTAATCAGAGAAAACTAAGTACATCAAATTTGATCCTATATCTGAAACATTTCCAAAAAAAGAACTGCATGGCCCCTAAAAAAAGGCCATCACGCCAGTTTGGATTGTTCCGGCCAACGCAAGAACAAGATGACTCAATTATCGGCCTCAGTGACCTTTATAAAAACTGTTATATATGCCTGGTTCTATGTTTGCGAGGACCACTTTAAGTTTTTCAAATTTTTTCCAAACCAATTTGGAAAGTGCAGCCTTAGATTTGAGATGTCATCTTACCATCTCGTTGTGTTTAAGTTGAAAGACAAAAGCTGGTATTTGGAGAGAGAGCATAAGCATAAAGGCGCAAGTGTGCTTGAGCTTTGTGGTTGTATGTGAGTCAGAAAGGAACTGATCTGTTTCAGAAACATCGGTTAAAACTGAAAACAGGAACCAGTCAGTCTGAGCTATGAAGAAACAGAGATCCCTGTCTTCTCACATTTTTTGACCTGTTTTTCCAGCAACCTTCAGTCTTCTGCGTTCAAATTCTGCATTATCTTTTTCCAAACGCTCAAAGGATTTCTTTGTCTTGTCTTATTTTAGTCCTGAAGCTTATTGTCTCTTTCTCACTGAATAAAGTTCTACATTCTATTTCCTCTTTTACTACTTTCTTACCATAGTCATTTGGTTTGTCCCTTAAGTCCATCACAAAAACACATGGTCTCTGATTACTTCCTGATTGATCTGCCAAAACCCTCATCACCTTTATTTGGGTCAGCAAAAATGGTGAAACTTTCAACTCTGTAAAGTTATCAAAGTAAGATTTGATAAAAGTAGAATTTTGTTTAGATAATGAATTTAATTCACAACTTATTCTTGATCAAGTTTTCTGTTTTTGGGCTGTACAATCATTTCCAACAAACTGTTTGATTTATGATAAGTGGTGCTAAAGTTAGCTGTCATGCTATGATCCCGGGCAGAGTTGGCATATGCAGAACTTTCTGTATGTAAACAGTAATGTTGCCGAGAGTAATCATGATTACACAAAGTCAAATAAGTGCACATATGTAGTTATTACAACCAAGGTATTACACTTTAAACAAGAACACAAGTTTTAATTTAAGTTATATCCCTCAGCCTTAACAATAATACAAGTCTAGGCAACATGAAATTCCACTTTAGTGGAGTTTGCATGTTCTCCCTGTGTCTGTGTGGGTTCTCTCCGGGTTGTAAGGCTTCCTTCCACCATCCAAAAACCTGCATGTTAGGTTGATTGGACATTCCAAATTGCCCTTAGGAGTGAGTGTGCTTGGTTGTTCGTCCTTGTGTGTCTCTGTGTGGCCTGCAATGGACTGGGGACTGTCCAGGGTGCACCCCGCCTGTCACCCATTGAAGACTGGGTTGGATTCCACGACCCCATTAGGGAATAAATAGTTACGACAATGGATGGTCGGATGGATGGATTTTCCCAACATGCGTGTTCCTTTGACACTTCCTCAAAATCAGATTAACACACAATACTTGGTAACCGTGTAAATTCATTGTTCTGTGGTTAATGTTTAATGTTTCGTTTTGTTAGCTTAGTGCCCTTAAACTCTGAGTTCAGAAGCAGATTGTGTGTGGTGTCAGACTCAGACTCACCCATCAAACTTCCCCTACACAAGCAAAGATCAACTTCCTCTTCTTTTTTTTGGGACGAAAAGTAACCATACATTTTTTTTGTGTGTGTGCGTGTGTGTGCGCATCTGGCTACACGTGATCATCTATCACAGTACAGCTGCTCTGTTTCTTTTAAAATTCTAAACAAGCCTCACCCTCAAAAGCACCACTGATATCACAAACTCACTCATATGAGCTCCTGCTATGTAGCTTCATGGTGACATGTGAATGTTCAAACGAGGAAATAATAAATGTTTCACTAGTGGTTGTCATGTTGAAGAAATTCACAGACAAAAATCATGTACAGGTATCAATGTTAAGGGTACATTTTTGACAAGAAACTAAAACAGATACGTTACACGTGTTAATGCCCCACAGCAAGCAAATGTCACCCCACTCCCCCCGTTATTGTTGGATGAGGGCAGTTTTGGTTTGTATTTTCTTCTTTGTGTTCGTGTTAATTTCCCCATTTTTCTTTCACATTCACAGCTGTGTGTCTGCAGACCACATTTCATCCAACTTCTTCCTCATTTAACGTTTCTAAATCAGAGACATGAAAAAAAAGGCCTGAACAGGAAGCTCAACACAAGAATTCAGCTGCGCCGACCGGGTGTTACCTTTCGTAGTTTTACTGTTTACTGATCCCCCTCAAACCCAACTGAAGCAACTCCACTTTCACCAACTGAAAATCAACAATGTTTTTTCACCTTTGAGGGTTAGATGTGTCTTTTTCTCTGTACTGACCAAGGAAATACAGTATAAAGCAGTAAAAGTTGAAAACCTTAGACCACATAAATTCACCAGGTTTACAAATCACTGTGCAGTACTAACGTTACACACCACAGAGCTCTTTTGCTCTTATTTCCTTGTCATATTTCTCTTTATTGTGCTTCACTGACAGCTGATTTTGGCATTCCTTGGAACCCTCTCAGAAATAGGGGCCGAACACTCAGTTATCTCCTTCACAGAATTTCCCTGCGTGTTGTGACCTGCACGGATCCCTTAGTGTCACACATAGAACTCTCCTTCAATAAGCCGAAAAAGCAGAGCAGCCTCATGAGCTCTGAAGGAACACTTTACAACACAGCCACATTGTAGCGGAAGTTAATAAACTCTTTTTCAATTTGACATTTCCGTCTATCAGTGCCAGTTGAAACCTGGAGCCAAACATTCAGCTCTGCCTGATTGATTCAGTACCTAAAAGTGGATTCAGTAAAGTAAAAATAATGGCTTACCCATCTCCCACGACCACACACTTGATAGCCTGCATCCTGTTCCGCTCAGCCTCGTTCGTGCTCTTCTCCGGGACAGAAACAGACTCAAAGAGGACTGTCGAGAGGCTCACATGAGTGTGCAACTACAGGAAATTGTTGCACACCTCCCTCCCCTCCCTCCGCTACTTTTTTTTTCATTCTCAGTCTTCCCTCCTTCATTTGTACACTCTTCTGCCTCTTAATCTTTTGTTTTTAGGTTTCCCCTCCTTCGAAACAAAAAACATACCCAAGATGTATGCAGATGCAAAACATATGAATGATCTTTAAAATGTTTCTGTTGAAATGGATTAAACTATAAAAGGTGTTGAAGATGAAGAAAGAGCTAATGTAAAACCTCCTTTGTTTGCCTATCAACTTTAATTCAGAATATGATTTCTAAAGTTATTTAAATGCCACAGTAATGTAAAGCATACACAGACTTAACTTTCATTGTTTAAGATATCACATGGAATTAATCTAATTTCCCAACAAAATAATTAATGCATTTTACATGCTCATTTTAAATTTGGTTTATTGTAAAAAAAAGTTTAATCCCTGCAGTTGTAGATGGAATACAGAAGCCAGACACTGCAATATGGAAAGATTTCCATCCATTTATTCTCTATACCACTTATTCAACAGCTGACAATGGGCTACAGGCATGGTAGCCCCAGGACAGGTCACCAGTCTATTGCAGTGGAGAGATATCTTCGGACATAATCACAAAACTACAGAACTTGTAATATTCATGTTTTACCACATGATGGCCCCTCGGTATAACTTCAGCCAGAGAAAAAACATCCTCAAAGGTCTGAGTGCACTAGAGTTGTTTCATTTCAATATCTTTTGACATGTTGGTATCATTTAAGTTTTTATTTTCTATTTGTAAGAAGATAAGTTTTTGTTCATAATAATGTATTTTGAGATAAATCACCACAATAGTCCATTAGGTGCTTTGTAAAAGTGTGAATTAAAAAAAAATCTATGTATATATAGAAGAACCCATGTTATTAATGTTACTTAGGTTCACCGCACATAGCTTTTTTAAATGTTTTCAACCTAGTAATAAGCTAAAGGGGCAGGATGCAAACCCACAGTGAGCCACCTTGTTGAAAATATCAAACTGTCATGTCAGTGTGTGAAAGCATCACAGTCAAACCACACAGAACGTGAGATTACCAACGTAAAACAGTCCAGTTTGCACAGTAAGTATGAGCTGAGAGGATGTGTTACATTAGTCTGTTGTTTTAGGACAAACGGTGCAACGATCACACTGAAAGATTTATGCTGTGACATGTCACACCATTTACCTCTAAAACCAAATCATTTCAGGACATTTTCATCATGTCTCCATAAACTTTGACATCAAGACACCCAAACAGAACTTCGAAGATGGTCACATTTACTACATCTTGTTTTTAAAAGACAGCCCTTCTCTCAGGCTTTGTGCTCAGGCAAGCTTGAGATGAGGAAGAGGTGGAGCTCACGAAGCAAACCTCATTCAGCTGTCGCTCTGCTGAAGGCTGAGGCAGCCGGACACCTGACTGCTCTGCTGCAGACATTACTTTTTTCCCCTTTTTTACTTGGATATAAATGACTGATTGCCAAATGGGTAAGGAAAGACCTACTTTACCTCTTCTCTGTTGTTATTGAAGCTTCTTGTCTTTTATCTCCTATATCAATTATTTTTTTTGTGTGTGTGTGTGTGTGTGTGTGTGTGTGTGTGTGTTTCTAGGCATGTGATTATTCTTCTAGTGTTATTTGATAGTCTGAGGTGAACAGAGATAAGTGCTGCTCTTTAGTTTAGGTGACTTCTTGTCATTCGCATGTAGGTGTTTGACATTTGACTAAATCAGAATCAGAGTGAGGGCTTGTCTACGTTCCTAAACTAAGCCTAAGCAACCAAATCCATGAACATAAATGAAGTAATGCCACATAATGCCTGACAGCTTTGTTGCACAAGATGAGAAAAGGAAGGGTGGGGAAGTAGACGTCCTGTGGTCAGATTATTTACGGCTCACACATCTCTGAGGAGGTTTTGTCAGAAACTAACTAATCATGATATTTTAGCTTTCACATATTCAAATTTTTCTATTTTCTGCTGAAAACCGACATTTTACACCGGTCATAGAACAATCAAATAATGATATCGTAAGAAAATAAATTGTAAGAACATGAAATGCTCAGACAATTTGGGCAAATCAGCAAATAGCCTGAACAAAATCTTTGCTCTTTAGAAACACTTTAACATCAGATAGGTGAAAGTAAACTGAGCCTGGATGGTAATGAACAACCCCACCTGCCTAAATGGACATTATATACATTTATGCAAAATGGTGCTTATTTTATATTGTTATAAACGGGGGCAGCACAGAAGCCAAAACTATTACCCTTTTAGAATGAAATGTTTTTGACTTCAACATTGATTAAATTAGTTTGACCAAATGTGATTTGGTGAAGCTTACAGAGACAATATTGTGTTTATCTTATTCCCTCCTAGTCATCTGGATGACTTGGACAGCCTTAAGAAAAAATGTGTAATGCAAATATTTATCCACATGCCCAATAAATAGTGGTCATGGTGGTAAATTGTGAGATGTTTTCTGTTCTCCGCAGGGCACGATCCATGTGGCATGACAGGAATAGTGACTTCCATGAATTGAATTAATAATGGAAGTCCTAACATTTTGTATTTTTAATGTCAAACCATGTAGACAGTCCCAAAACCACTTTCATGGTTTGACAGCCACTGTAGCTGAGAAGAACAGTGATGAACTTAAACTGAACTGGAAAAGTTCTGGAGTACAACATTTTGCAAGTCTTGAACAATACTCCTTCCTCTGTGTGTTTGGCCATCAACATGACATCAAGAGGAATGTCATTGTGTACAATGATATAAAAGACGTCAATGTGCAAATTCATTTATGTGTGTGTGTCTTTATATGTGTGTTAAAGACAAAGGAAGGGAAAGATCACAATTGTACAGTTTTCTCACTTCGATTATCAAATTGCAGCATTTTACAAATGTTGATGACCAACGCAGCTGTTTCTCAATTTGCTATGACATTCAGTCTGAGGATGATCAATATGCAATAACCCTGAGTCAAATATGACATATAACAAATAATTATAAAATTTGCCCAGAAACTTTTATAACCAACATTTTCCAAGGAGTCAGTGAGTGGTCAAACTCAAAAATAACATTCGAGGAGTCCTGTTAATCCTCATAAGCCACAAGCACGTTTTATGTTCTCTTACTAAGAATGTTCTGACTTGTCTCTAATCTTTGTGCAGTTTCCTCTGATTTTACCGCGGATGAGAAGATGGAGATAGAGAGTATCAAAATGTACAAGAAAGACCTTCTGGATGACATCCAGGTAATATTCGTATACCTATATCGTCAAACGGAACAATTTGTCTCAGCTTTTAAACATCAGGAATTAAACATCAACATTTTATTTCGGTGTTCCCTTTCCAGAAGCTGAAGTTGGAGATAGACAGCGTCATGGCAGGCATACTCAGCTTTGAGTCTGCAGAGGAAAAGTGAGTCTGTGTCTGGGAAAATCCCTCCACCTGTTTTGCAAGCCATGTGTCTTTTTAAAGATAACCTCCAGATAACACCAGATCTGCCTCCTTAAACCTACAGTCTCATGAATTTTTCAGTTTCATAGTGGATTTCCAACAAATTTTTTTTCATTTTCTCCAATTATTATCTACATCATTGCACAGACACTGACAATCGTCTTTCATTTGTCTCCCAGAGAGGTGAAACTGAGGCCAAAATACACCAAGTTTAAAACATGAATTTATTAACTAATTATGTTTTCGGTTAGACCCACAATGTTTGCATTTTTTTCATTTATTTCTTTACCAGAAGAACTAAATCAATATATAATGGCAATAATTCATGCACTGATCCGTTGATTCAGACAGCTTAAGTTGTCCGAAGCACCCAGCTTTCTTCTAGCAGATATTCGTGATATCTCTTTGTGGTGTCTTTTTTTTTGTCAGTTTCCTGGAGCTAGTGGTTCAACGATTTTACTTGCTGAGAAAATACTTTTTGCATTATCTGACTTGAATTTGAGGAGACTCTTTAACGTTGTTAACTCAAATAACTTGAATAACATTTTTTTTTTCTTTTTTTCTTTTAAATTTGCAGCAAGACTATAGAAAAAAACAAACAGTTCTCAAATGGGAAGAAGAAATTCAACATGGACCCCAAAAAGGTGAGCTCAGATGTGTGTGTGCGAATATGTGTGTTTTTGGGCCACGGCAGCGCTGCCGTGCACGATAAGAGCTGAATTTTCTTAGCTGAGCACCTTCTTGCAGCAGGTCTTTTCGTGTCACTTCCTCTGAAACTGGTGGGGCTTTGAGTGTGGGGCGTCACTCAGCCACTGACTCAGGCCCACACAAAGTTCCTGTGGTTGTGGTGATGGGCCAGTCTCATCACTGTAGAAACGCGCAACAGCTCTGTACCTACAACTACTGTAGTAAGCATCTCCAGGGAGATGGTGTTTATTTACCTGATAAAAGACAATCCGCATATGTATTTGGGGAATTTAAACACATCGGATCACGCTGGAAGTGGCGACGGACGGATGCCGTGTTATGTCTGCAGGCAAATATATCTTTAAGCACAGACTTTCCGATAAAAGACCTCAGATGAAGCAAAAAGAGGAAGAGAAATCAGTTTTTAGGAATTGGAATTGCAGAAGCTGCATTTGACCAAATGCAGCTGAGTTAATAGTGAAAATGAACACATGGGATCAAGATAACTTAAATGATCCACTTCCAATTCTCCTCACAGGTGCAAAGATTTTCTGTAAACAATCTATTTGAATGCAGGGCATCAACTTCTTGGTGGAAAGCAGACTACTGGATGGAAGTCCTCAGTCTATTGCAGAGTTTCTGTACAAGGAGGAAGGACTCAACAAGACGGCCATTGGAGAATTCCTCGGAGAAAGGTGAGAAAGTGGGGGAGCAGACATCAGGCAGGGAGGAGCTTGTCAAGATGTAAGTTAGAAAAATGAAATTATTAAGAGCAAGTGTAAGGGTAATGATGAGGAGAGGGGTAATAACAAGTATTGAAAAAAGTGATAGATCAGTCAGTCTTTGGTGTGTGTTATTCTGTGAGTTTTCAGCCATTAGAAGACTAAGGATGTGAAGGCTGGTTTCACCTGTACAAGGTGAATGTCTCCATCTGGTTTCATCCTTCTCATATTCTTCTGTCTCCTTAGGGATGAGCTCCATCTGCAAACCCTGAAGGCATTTGTGGAACTGCATGAGTTCTCTGACCTCAACCTGGTTCAGGCCCTCAGGTCAGTCTCATTTATCATGACCCATTTTAACTTTTCCCACCATCAACTAAATCAACAGATTTAGTTGTTGATTTAGTAGACGTTTACAGATGCGTTTGTGTGTTGCTCCAAAGATTCAGAACTGTAAAAAGTGTTGACGTGAAAGTTACCAGGGAAAGATTTAACAGTGACTATAAGGCCTGTTTTTAAAACTGATGCCTGTTTATCTATCTGCACCTCACTGCTGCAACTAGCCACCATCTTCAACAGGCTTTCCACATATAGTCGGGTTTAAAAGGGGCTGGGGTTAGCTTTACCATAGGTTCATAGCAAGAACATCGGTTCATGGTTATACCTCCCGATAGATGAGTGGAAATGCTGAAAACTCAATCACAAAAAGAGCAGTCCTGTAATTTATAAAATGTCATTTCTGATGTTAAGTTTAAATGGAAAACTGCAGAAAGTAAGGTCCAGATTTCCCAGTATGAAAAAGTCCATGAAAGTGAAACAAACAATGTCATAAATAAAATCTTTACTGATCAGCTTAAGTGCCTTTATATAACAGACTATAACAGTCATTCTAAAACAAAAAAGCCACAAATGTGATGTAGAGCGTTGGCTACAGTCATTCCATTAGGTCCAAACACTGACCACAGACTTGATGGTAAGGCCATACTTTGCATACAAAGTTTCTGAAGTTATTGTGGTGCGCTTGTGTGTGTGTGTGTGTGTGTGTGTGTGTGACAGGCAGTTTCTGTGGAGTTTTCGCCTGCCAGGTGAAGCTCAGAAGATTGACCGAATGATGGAGGCTTTTGCCACCCGCTACTGTAACTGCAACACTCATGTCTTCCAGTCCACCGGTTAGTCGAATTAAACGAGTCCATTTCCTGTACGAGCTACCACTGCATGAATGACCGCATCGCCCAAGTGCTTTTTGACTTTATTCTTCTGTGTTTTTCAAACTTCCTCTAATAATTGTTTTCTCTCTTGCTGCTTTGACACGGATCTTCCTCACAACAATAGACACATGCTACATCCTGTCTTTTGCCATCATCATGCTTAACACCAGCCTTCACAACCCCAACGTGAAGGACAAAACCACACTGGAGCGTTTCATCTCCATGAACAGAGGCATCAACAATGGAGAGGACCTGCCTAACGATCTGCTCTCGGTGAGGACTCCAGCAAATTACTAAAAATGTTTATAATTCCATTTAAGACGTAAAATATTTCCAATTCTTTGAGCAATGCATGGCTAATGAGGCATAGAGGGGGATAGTTACTTTTGTTGGGAGAGCAGCATGCTTTGTTTTGCAATCTCCAACACTGGAAACTTTTTTAAAGTCCAAAAGACCCTGTATTTGGTGGCCCAGGAACCAGGTTCAAGCGTAACAACTGTATCCGTTTTTTACTATCCTTTCAGAAACTGTATGAGAGCATACGCAACGAGCCTTTCAAAATCCCGGAAGATGACGGAAACGACCTGACACACACCTTTTTCAACCCCGACAGAGAAGGCTGGCTTCTCAAACTTGGTAAAAAACATCTTGTCAAAACTCGGATAAAACACAGTAATTTCACCCCAATTTTCCCCGACCCCAAATTTCATTAAAAAAAATCAGCTTTTTATCTTTGTGTTTCTTTACTAAGTACGTCCTGACCGGTGTCGTGCACACGGTTAACCACAGGAAAGTAAAGCAGAAGTTTTTTAAATTTAGTGGAATACTGAAGTTGTGCAACTGCATGACGTGGATATGTCGAGCTTCACTCAAATGATCGGCCTTAGTTAGATTTGTCTGCAGACAAATTCTGTTCAATTTGAAAGTTAAGTCACCATATTTTTTTGCTGGGATTGTATTTCAGGAGGGCGGGTCAAGACGTGGAAGAGGAGATGGTTCATCCTGACAGACAACTGCCTCTACTACTTTGAGTTCACCACTGTAAGACTTCCGTAGAGCTCACAGAAATGTTACCCGGTCAAAAGAATTGAAACCACAGTGTACATTGGTCAATGTGGTGATTCATTGATGGTCTCTCTTCTACTTTTTGCCCTTTAAACATATTTCCGATTCAGATGGTATTTCAAAATGTTCCAAAAGCTCTTCCTGTCAGTCTGATACATCTCATGAAACAGTCATTTCTTCTCAATCTCTTTGTAGGATAAAGAGCCCAGAGGTATCATCCCACTAGAGAATCTTTGCGTGAGAGAAGTGCCATACCCTCGCAAACCGGTAAGGTCCCGTTGGCTGGTGAAAACTACATTCAATTGAAAGTCAAGTCCCTGAAATTGTTGTCATCCTCTGATATGGTGTAGTACTGTCTGGAGCTGTACAACCCCAACAGCCGAGGGCAGAAGATCAAAGCGTGTAAAACAGAGACAGACGGCAGAGTGGTGGAGGGGAAACACCAGTCTTACACCATCTGTGCCTCCAGTGCCGAGGAGAGAGACTCCTGGATCGAGGCCATCAGGTCAGATCACACACACAAACCAGTGCTTTAGAATCAATGTGTACTGCTGTGTTTGGGAGGAGTGTTCAGTGAACTCATCCTCACATCACATCACTTTTTTTTACTAGCTGTGTGTAGGAAGAGCTCTGTGGTGCCACTTGTGCTGTAGTTTCCATCATTGCTCAGCTCTTTACTTACACACCCCATCACCAGATATGACCCACGTTTGACATCTTTCAGATGGGCATTATGATCCCTTTATCTGACCTTTTTTTTACATTGAAAATTATTAAAAATTCATCAAAAATGTATATTTGGAAAAAATGTTTGGGATTAGATTAAAATCCAAAACATACATTTATCTCCATTTATGATGTCTTAGTTTGGCTGATAATCAATAATCCTGAAATGAGTCAATTGCTTATTTTTATTTGCATGTCTGTGTTGATTTTTACTCAGTGCAAACATTTTATTTAAGCTGAACACTGATGACATCCTGATTGATAAACCCTAGTTTTGGCCCCATGGGAACCAAGATTCTATGAACACACACTCACACTCATTCAAATGCTGCTTTATCTGCATGTTGACAAGCGTTTCTATTCCAAACAGAGCAAGTATCACCAAGGATCCCTTTTATGACTTGGTTTCAGTCCGAAAGAGGAAGGTGATCAACCAAACCCCTCAGGACTGAGCAGTGCTGTGCCCTCCCAGGGGCTGTCTACCTTTCCGTTTGTTTTTAAACTTTTTTTAAAAACTTGTTGCAATGCAGCAAAATCAAGGCACGAGGCTGAATGGAAACCACTGCCCGTGGATGGGAAGGCTAAAAGAGGGACATGTCTTTCCACTTCTCTTTTACAGACTATGAGAAATCAGCGTCCAACGTTAAAAAAAAAGTAGACAAAAATAGTTTTGAAAGTATTAGCATGAGGTGCCTTAAAGGCTATGCAGACAGTAAAATTCGGTGGATTGTAATTACTTTTCAAAGAATTTCTGTTAGTGGAACTTGTTATGCCTTCTGTAAAGAGAAGTTGATATTTTTTTTATCCTAGCCTGTATGATTTAAATTTTCAGTTCTAAGAGGCTGATTGAGCTTGTGATGCATCAACAGTTCCACGGATGCTATAAAAAAGCACTCGTTCTACTTCAGCTACTGTTTCTCATATGCCAAAGAAAAAGTAACAGCCACACTTCTGTCTACTTAGGTTGAGTTATGAGAACTTTTTTAGATTGAGCATCAGATGAATGTTATTGGCTCTCAAGAACTTTGGCTTTATGATGACATTTTTGGAATAGTGCCAACAATGTCTCGTGATTTATATCATTTTTGGTTTGTACTTTATAGTGTCTTGGAATTTTGTTTTAACCTGCTAAATTCTGTCTTGTTTGTTTATTTGAAAGTGCAATATGTGTTATATATTCATGTGCCTCATTATGAAATTGTGTACACTGTAACATTAATGATCTTTTAACTATACCTTGTGATGTGTAACATTTACTACTGTCTAACGTTCCCATTGTACAGAATTTATTTTTGATCCATTCTGATAATAAAGCTATTTAATTTTAAAAAGGAGCTATGATGTGTTCTTAAAGGATTCACTGACAGCTGTGTTTTTAGTCAAATGCAGTGTGTTCATCCGGCCACGCCTTACTTCCTCATGTCTCCGTTTATGCTCTTTTCACATACTTATAGGTGCCTCTTGACTAAAGCGCTTGTTTATTTGAAGATGTGTGAACAACCTGTTAACATTACTACTGTGTAACATACACTGGTCCCCTACTCTGATTGCAGTCATTTAAAACATTTAAGAACCAAATCTGGTTTAAATGCAAGCCGTTTATGGACATAAACAGATATATACATATATTGTAATGCTGAAATGGCTAAAACAAGAGTTGTGTGTGGTATCCACTTAGGCTATCATTTTTATTTACTTTATCGAACACTGTCAGATGCGTATCATGAACATGAAACCACCAGGAAGTTCAGACTTCCATTGTAGAGCATCTTGCAGGTGGTCTTGTGGTTTCATGTGTGAGTGACGGAAGACTGCATACGGGGTAAAAACATTTGAGGTTTTAAAGACTATGTTGTTAAATTCTACATTTCAATGCTGATACATTGACTTTTGGGTAGCTCATTAAGCCTTTACAGTTTACTTTGAAATAGTGGATCTAGTGTGAAACATTCAGCAGTAAAAACGCTGACATAAATGTGCAGTAATTTCCTGGAACTGATATTTGGAGTGTTGTGTCATTAACATTTCTCTGCATCTATTGCAGGAAGCAAAATATTTTTAAGGCTGCTGTGTGACAGCAAAATTAGCCTGTGTATTACAGCGAGAACACCTCTGCTGCTGCAGATCTGACTTCCTGTTTCAGTATTGCACCACAAAGCATCCCCACCCCCACCACAACCCTTCCCCAACTCCCCACCGAGTTCCCATCAGCAGTTCCCCTTTTGAGATAGGAAGCCATTATCAAATGCAGAGCAGCATGCAGTGGTCAGAATGCGCACTACACTCCTCAGCTGTTGATCTTCAGTGTCTGAGCACCGCTGTGTGTTACCACAAGAAAAACCTGCAATTCAAGAGATGCCTCCACAATAGTAGACGACTAGATTGAGGGGGAAAAAATAGTATAGTAGAATAAATCAATAACTTTAGGATTTAAGATTGCTCGATTAAACAGTGTGCTAAAAAGGCTGCTTTATGCTTTTGAAAATATCTAAATTATATATATATATATATATATATATATATATATATATATTATAAACTCAAGAGGGCCAACACAGTTTTTGTTTCCTAAAATGCCACAAATAGAATATTCAAATGTCTAATGTTGGCATTTAACT
Source organism: Menidia menidia (assembly GCA_907169785.1). Classification (NCBI taxonomy): domain Eukaryota; kingdom Metazoa; phylum Chordata; class Actinopteri; order Atheriniformes; family Atherinopsidae; genus Menidia; species Menidia menidia. Next base: position 6,465,402 of record CAJRST010013335.1, read on the forward strand.
ACTTTTTCAGAATTGAATGTACGCATGGTATTCTATATTTTAGGCCAAACTAGAGAAAGGTACTGAATTATTGACTGACTTTTTGCCAACATTGGTCGATTGGATGTGTTCTTAGACTGAAGTCTTTCTGATCAAATCAGTTACTTCACTAAACATGTTGCTTTAATATAGACAAACAAGTTTTTGATTTACGCTTAAACCTAAAACTTGATATACTTAAAGTCGTTCATTGACATTCTAACGCACCTGCATGGGTTGATGTGATGCTAAGACATACCTTTAGAGGGGACAATATAAATGGGAAAATACTAATTGGTCACTTGTTTGTAGTTGATCCCTCAGGTGAACAGGTGTGGTGGAGAAATAACTTAAAAATCTTTGCTACAGGCCTATAAGAAAGTAAAACTAGAACCACCATCAAAGTTTAAATAAAACAAGATAACTGATCTTCAGAGATGCGTTCTTTGGAGCAGATGCAGCATAGCCAGGCCGACATCTTTTTCGCAATACCTTCATAAAATGATAATGTCTTTTAAGCAATGACAACAAACATGAAACATGCAACTTCATGTAAAACTAATATTTATATTGGAACAACTGCATGTTAGCTCAGATAAAAAATAATGATGAAACAATGCAATGAAAAAAAAAACATTTATAAATATCAAATGTTAAATTTATGACAAATATATTAATTCATAAAAGTAAAAGATAATCCATTTAATGTTGGATGAGAGTTGGGCAGCAGGCGATCCCTGTGGATGGTTTCCTGATAACATGATGTACATTTTTCATGTCCTGTTACTATCACTGCAAAGCATCTTTGGGTGGGAGGTTTGGATTCTTACTTCTGGTTAAAGTTAGCATTAGATAAAACAATACATGCCAAGATTCGATCAATATCCAAAAGTTGTACAGTGACTGACTGAAAAAGTCATGGTTGAATCAGTGACTTTATGATCTTTTTTTTTTTTACGCAAGTTAAACGGCTCAAATTTTGTTTCCAAGTCAGGGAGGTAGGGTTAATCCTAAAATCTGATGGTGATTCAGAACAATAAATAGATGACCTTCACGATTGCCAAGCTTGCTGAAGAGCTCATCTTTCTGGTTCCTACCAGGGAAACGTACATCTCACAGTATTTTGGCACTAAATCAGCATCTTTCAATATGCAAGGAACTGTGAACCCAAACCCAAACTTTCAGTAAGTTGCTGGATATAAAAAGTCATGTCACTGTTAAAAAAGTAATTGTAAACATTTTTTAAGAACAGAACTGTCCGAGGTGAGAAGGGAGATCATTCCACTCATGACACGCGACATCCTTGTTTTCCTTTGTGTCGACCCTTAAAACCTGTGGATCAAAGGGCAGCAGGTCACTATATGAGATGAGATGCATGAACATCACTCCAAAATACTGAACAATTTTTTTAGATTAAGTTAGTAAAAGCAGCAAGGGAAACAGATTAATGCAACAAATGCTTCCTTTTCATGACTTACTCTCATTGTCATGTGCAGTGTTGACAGCTTGCTGGGACGTTGCTCTCTGGTTCTCTTGGGACTTCTTATTCTCTTTGGATGGAGATAATACGATCACCTCCAAACTATCCTCTACCTCGTCGCTCTGAGAGGTTTCTATGGGTGCAGGACCTGTGCTGGATCTGGGAGACAGCTTACTGGGAGATCTCCCCTTTAAGAACTTTAGCTTCCATGTATGCCGGCCCTTTTTGTCCTGCTTGGTTTTGACTGAATTCTTCAAAACTTCACTCGGAACTTCAGAGGGTGGCTGACTAACCCTATCCATCCTGTCACTGCTGGCCAGTCGAGGCCTCCCCTCATCTGTCCCTTCCGGAACCTCATCCAGAACAGACGCTCTCTCAGATCCCAGCTGCAGAGATCTTGCTGGAGGTGGAACATTCCCAAAGGCCAGTAAGTATTTGGGGTTGTAGTATTTGTGAGCGGGCACCTGGATGTCGGCCTTCCGCGAATCTCCTAAGCTGACCTGGAAGCGCGATGTGGTTGTTGGTAGTGGCGGCCGTTTGGGCTCCACTTTGGAGCGAACTGTGGTGGTTGTGTAACCCGCTGGTAGACTAACATGAAATTCCTTGTACAGGTCCAGTTTCTCAGAGATGGCATACAGCTGACGGAAATCCTGGTCAAAGAAGTCAACCACCTGTCCCGTCATCACAGTGATCATGTTGCGGTCCATACGAGATGTACACCAGGAGAAACTGGGACAGAGGCAGGATTAAAAACGGTCAATGACTTTGTGACTTTCTGTAAAACTGTGCTTGTTGAGTACGTTTCCAAAAGTAAGTCATTTAAAAAGACATTAAACATTTCATTACTTATGAGAGACTTTTCTTAGTTTATGGCTTAATAACTTCATAATCAAAAATGTTTATTGGAATATGAAAGAAGAGTTTTGCTGTAATTTCAACTCGGGAAATATGCACATAGACCTACCTGTAGGAGCCAAACATGACTTTGTCTCCATCGACCAGCATGTATTTATTACAGAGAGAACCAGGGAGTCTGCCGAAGGAAAGGCCGAAGCCAACACCCTGAAGAGTTCTGGCTCTGATGTTCTGCAGCAAAAACAAATGCCTGTCAGTCCATGCGCGGGAAACGGCACAATGTTAAAAATAGAAACAGCAGATTATGTCACTATGGATAATTGCCAAAGCCTTCAACACACCCAAACACCTGGTCCACCTGGTTCTGTCGCTCCCCTTCAGGATCAAATGTTTATAATAATGCCTCGTTATGAGGCCACCCTCACACAGCTGGATAGCTTAGTGGTAAAAACTACTGTCTTTGGAACAGCAGTTTGGGGGTTGAAATCCTGACCAGGGCAACTATCCGGTAAGGATACCCAGGCTAGGGGGAAATCACATCATCATCACATAATCAGGACTGCGGTCCTTTAGCTCCCCATGTATGTGTGCACTCCTACCCGAAGGTGCTGAGAGCCGATCTGAAGCCTGGAACACATATCCAGGAAGTGTGGCACACCTTGGTCATCTAACAAAATGTAAACTGGCACAGAACGACGCCAAGCCGCTTCCATCAGGTCCTGCAAGATCTGGACATCGGTGAGCATGTCCATCACAATGGCTATCACCTGCAAGAACACAAAGTGATTTGAATGTTTAATACAACGATGACTGCTTTTCAAACATACGTAGATCCAAGAATGGATCTACACATAAGCAAAGAAAAAAAAGTCCGAAAGTTACATCTACTCTGGTTCACATCCAACAGCCAAACATTCCAAAGAAGAGAGAAAATTACCAACTAAGTGCTGGAGGGCAAACTGCAAACAAGAAGGTGAAACTGTTCTTCCAAAATGAAAGTACAAATGCATTAACCTTTAAATGGACTCATTGGAAGGCCTCGGCTTCTGGTCCACAAAAGCAGAAGAAGCCACCAAACACGGCTGGTTTTGTTTAAGGAAAGATTTAATCGGCTTTTTTAGCTGGTGTGGCCATATTTAAACATGCTTATTTTTAGCTTAAAGAAAAAGAAGGGTGTAAAGTATGTCCTTTACCAAAGTCAACAATAAAGAGCTAAATGAGGGTGGACTATACAAAAGTCAATAAAGTCCAGCAGTCCAGGAGTAATGAGAGTGTTTACCTCCAGCAGAGTGTGCTTCTCTCAACACCATTTGAAGCCGAAAGGCCAATTTAACCCATCTCACCAAGTTTTCTGAACACAGCAAAGACTTGCTCAATACACTAGAGAAAGACTCTTTCATACCTTTGCATAAGGTCACATAATTATTGTTACTTTATCCAGGAGTGATGTTACAACCTGGAGAGAACAGGAGGGGAAAGCTACTTCAGGGCAGCAGGAAAGAGCCCTCTTTGACCAACAGACGATGGGCACCACCTACATGACGGCTGATGGTGACGCATAAGTAAACTAAACAGGGAGGGGTTGGGTTATTTCTCTGTGGCCAGCAGGCAATAAATGAGCTCCTCTGCTGAATAAGTTGACCTTTCAAGTGTGTGTTGAATTCTTTGGTTTCATTGTTTCCCCTTTTTTGCTCTCTTTGCTGCACACATACTGAATCAGCATTTGTAGGCAAGTTAAGGAATCTACTTGATCTCAAATGCCATACAATAGAGGTAGATTGCTTAGTGACCTGCATTGTCTATTAATTTGTTTGTATCCCATGACAATATAATTTAAAAACTGGTTGGTTTTTTGGAATAAATGACACTATGGGATGACTGTTACACATTCCTTCAAACATGTACAGACATGTTAAGTGCATTCTTAAGGGGGAGGTTTGGGAAAGTGACTGTGATTGTTCCACTGTTTCTTCTAAAGCTCAGTCATGGAAAAAAAATGGTCTCTTTTAATGTGCAACAAGTGGTCCTCTGTTAAACAGAGACGGCCTGCCGTTTCAACACAGAGGAAAAGTGCTGAGCAGGAGCCTGAGGGTAACAGAGCATAGTTGCATGGCTTATACAAGTTTGTTTTGTCACACACTTAATTAACAGTAAGCAGAATAATAAGAAATATACATATCCCCATCTGACAGCTCTGGGAAACATCCATAAACAAAAGAAAATGAAGTTATAGCCATATGATGCGAGAATAATTCATAAAGATACATCTGGATACATAAAATGTCTGCTCTGAATCCTGGATTATCATAAATACTATTACAAAAGGAAGTGATGAGCACCATGTATGCATATGTATACAGCTTTATGTCCCTATTGTAAATGGCTGTGTGATACACAGCAACCTGCCAATATCTTGTTTTACCACTTTCAGTCCTCCTGATTATCTGAAGTGTCTCATCACCAGAAAGAAGCACAATAAAATGTGGAACTGTGAGCAGGACAGCCAATAGAAAAAAAGTCAGCACAACAAGATTAAAAAGAAAAGAATAAAGCAAAGATAAAAGTATACACATATTTTCTTAAGAGGAAACATTGCAATAAGGACTATTCAAAATGGAGTAAGCGACATGTTCTGTTCTTCCTGACCTAGTTTTTAAGAGACAAAGTGAGGCAAAGTTTGAGCCAAGAGGAGCAAGTCACTGAGCAGGCGGAACAGATGACTCAGCTCAGCTTCAGCAGTCTCTCAGAAATATCCTTTCAGGTCTTCTGTTACCATTTGAAAAGTATTTATCACTTTTTTTTTAAAACACAAAAACAAAACAAAGGACTGGAAACTATACTACAGAGGTACAACAGCTAACTCAACACCGGCATTCACATCAGGGACTGTCACCCTAGCCAATTCGACTCCAATAAAAGGTTACAAATGACTACATGACAATCATGTTATGAGCAGCAGCATGCTTTCAATTTTGTGGCAACAACTTAGAAGAGGAATGTGGCAGAATGTTGAATGTGGGCTTTATCTTCCAACACTTCAGAAACTCAGTAACACTTTGGGAAACTCCTGCTCGGCAGGCTCCTGACTATGTGGGAAATTCACATATTACGCGATGACTGCAGGTTTACTGCCTCTGTCGTAAAAGTGCCTGTTTTAGAACGGTCGAAGGGAAATCCCTCACCTGTTAGGATGTTTTGTTTTCCGTTTTAAAAACAAACTAAACAAAATAAATAAGTCAACCCAAAATGGCTTTGTGTTGCTATTTTTGGAAGTCTGAATTAAATCCACTGCTGTGCTTCTTTGCCCGAGGACACAGGGCTCACTTTCCTGATGACAGGCTGTTGTACATCCGGTTCTGTTACCTGCTCGTGTTTAATGAAGTGTGTGTCATTATTAGAACTGTGGTCAAATGGAATTCCGTGATTGTTAAGAGCCACGATGACTTCCAATAGAGGCAGAGACACTGGCTGCCATGGTGAAATGAAACACACTATGTATCTTTACAGTAATTTAGAAACTAGTTTTCCCCCCACTGCACTATATGCATTATTGCCATGAATATGACACAAACGTTCACTCTTTCAGCAGTTACAGGAAAACACTTCAATAACAGAAAACTACACTTGTTCGAAAAGTTTAAAAAAGGACACTTCACGGTCCTCGTTGACGCCCCCTCACCTTGCTAGCCTCCTGGATGAGACGTCTAACAACCGCCTTGATGTGAGGTCCGTTGTCTTTGGGTGGGTGTGTGTGGACAGCCACCCGGGTCACCCCTTTGAATAAAGACCCGCCGGGCCAGCCGATGTCCAGCGGCGGGACCTCGGTGTCCGACATCTGGGGCCAGTAGGTGGAATGGACCCCGGAATCTGCATCGGCTCCGCGGGGTTCTTCCTCGGAAGCTGGGGGAGATGCGTTTCCACCGCCGCTGTCGCCGTCCTCGTTATACTGCCTGAAAGTGTTCAGCAGGAGCTTTATTTCCCTCGCAGACAAGAAGTCTTTAATTTTGTCTTCTTTGAGCCGTGTTTTGAAAGCACCGTCGCCATTCTTCAGAAGTTCCTCGATGGCCGCGCGCTGCTCCTCGCTGTAGTAAAACTCCGGTTTGGACTCCGGGACTTTGGCACCGATTTGCCCGTCCTCCATACACACGAGCTGGGACTCAGCCATGGTTGTGGAGAGCGTTACTCCTTCTGGAGAGCGCAAGCAACCCTCAAACCACCGTCACCTAGTGAGTCATTAGCCGTGTCACTGCTCAGGTGAAGGAAATCTGCCAAAGTGCTCTTACCTGACCGCGTGAGAGCGAAGGTGCGGCTTTACCAAGTAATCACGATGCCTTCACGTGATGGTGGAATAAATGCGACTTGAATGTTTCTGGAATGGTAATCATGTTTGCTGTGGTTCAGAGACTGGTTTGTGTTTATTCAAAATTTGAACAATAATACGCACATCAGATTTAGATTATATTGGAAAATCTCACATGATCTCTACGTATCCAGGAAAAGTGACATAGGAACATGTATTGAATTAGCCACATCTGTGTGTTCTGAGGGGGTCTCTTAAAGTATATTCTTTATTTATTTTATATATTTTTAAAAATTTGCATGGTGGATATGATAAAAACGAACTATTATTTTAAATATGATCTAAAAGAGTAGGAATTCTGAACAGAGTTTTCAAATTACAGACGGAACATGAATGAAACAGGAAAGACTGGGGAGGGTTGGAGTTATATGGAATTACTGAATGGCCTTTACAATGCTTTTATCTGTGGCCTCCTTATGTTTAATAATAAACCATCTGGCTCAATACAATTTGCAAAGGGGTGTGTTATTTGGCCCTATGTGAGAGTACGCGTGGCTGCTTTTCTCTTTTTAGATTGACTGTCGAACTGTCCAGTTTTTACATCCCCGCTCAGCCATTAACAGCTGGGAAATGCTCCAGCTTTCAGTGACAATTAATTGTAAAGATAGAGATGGATAGAATGTGTATAGAATAGATAAGAAAATATTGAATGACAACACACACCTTAAAAAATAACTGAAATAGTTTTGATTTGTGCATTAGGATGGATCATTGGGCAAAAGTGAGTTACTTTTTCTGGAAAGAGAACTCATTCTACTGTAATGAAATCTGTCTTTCTTGTAGGGAGATGGGAATCCACTGTACAACACCTGACTGTGAACCAACCTGAACCAACAAGTTTTTCTTCTTTTCTTAACATTCTGAACAGCTGATAAACAGCACACTCTTTCAGTTACAAGCTCAGTATCAGGTTGTCATGGAGAATGATCTGACTCTAGCTGGGTCTTAAAAATCAAGTCAACCTAAACTAAAAACAATTGCTTGTTTAATGGTGTTAAGAATTTTCAATCAATGAAGTAGACATTTTGGCAGCTTGATCACAGGTGTGACTCTGAAAATGAGGAAAGGGATAGGTTGTGATGGTTCAATCAAAGCCAAATTCACAAAGCTAAGCAGAAGTTTCAAATTTGGCATTTTTTCAGATCTCTAAAGTGTCATGTCTGAATATAAAGAGGGATTGCTTAAATTAAACCATCTTGTTAACCTACTGTTGTTTCATTTTAATTTAACTGTAATTTGGATCACACTGTTGCATTTCAGTGCTCCAGAGGTACTTTTAAAACTCCTGCAGGTATCCTGAGTCATTCTATTAAGAAATCTAATTTTTAGGAAATGTAGATCATATGATGTACATTTTAACATTTTAAACTATCTATAAAACATACATAATGATATTTTAAAAGGACATGGTTTTTGTCAAAGAAATACAGGGTTAGGTTTACATTTTATTTTATGAAGTTGAACATTGCGTGGCACATTGAATGTTACTAAACCAAAAAAAAGGTGAGAAACTCAGACTAAAACTGAGGAGAGACAAATGCAAAAGACTTAAAATCCTTCTCGTGACTGTAAATGGATGGTGAACCTGAACAAGACCCCTGATTTCCATAGATAAGGCCTGCAGTAGTGTAACTTGGCCACTAAATGGCAGCAAACTGCCAGATATTAAGACGTGTAGAATTTTAGATGGGTTTTTTCTTATTTCTTTTAACCTTCTCATATCAACATAAGCCTTTATGAGACTTCAGAAATTTGCCAGCCAACAGGGCTGAAACTGAATTAATAAAATATGTTTTTGACTTCTGGTTTTTCTTATCTTATTGCTTTGGCAAGCCAGAAATCAATCTCAATTCTGGTATGAGAACATGCTCCGGAACTAATGCATTAGTATGGTGAGATATATTTATTTATAATGACTGAAATAACTCAAAGTTTACCAAGTTACACCTCAGTTATATGAGACATATTGTAATTCTACTGCTTTTTTTCTTGCTTTGTGCCCAAAAATGTAAGAAAACTCTCATATTGATTTCACGCGTAAAGTTAGGAAATGACCATTAAGTCAAAAGAATTTAAAATAGTGGTTTAAAAAAAAAGAGAAATAGAGGACCAATAACACTCAAATGAAATTAGACAAAACAACACACATGAAGCATGCAAGTCAGAAAGTGATGGATATAAGGACAGAATATTCCAAGGACAGAATAAATACTGCCACCATCAACACCCTGTCCGTTTGTCTCTTTCTTTTTCTCTGATATTCTTAGTCAGTCTCAGTGGTTGGCCCGCCATGAATACTCACAACCCCATGTGGTGTCAGTGGGGGCTTCATCATGTGGCTAAGCTGAAAAGCAGTGCAACTGGAAAAAAAAAACAGGTTCTAAACAATCAGCACTCCTACAATGAGGTGACTGATGAATAGACCCTGTGTAGCCTTGCAGATATTCTTTTTATAATTCCAAGGGAATCACATGCTTCTTTGTAAATGTTGCCATGGTGACCTACAGCTGTATGTCCATTGTTATGCACCCTATAACGGTTATGATCAGAAAAAACAAAGCTAAACAAAAAAAAAACATGTGTACCTGTTGAAATGAAAAGTGTTGTCATGGAACACTGTTGACTGTGATATGCTGTTACCCATTGAACGCCACATATGCTTTCATGATTGTGCTTTTGAAACACTGTTTAAACAGGCTGGACAGACTTTTTTTAATCATTAAAAGACTAATTTACTCTCTTGGTCATGTGAGACTATGCACACGTTTCCATTTTCTATTAATAACATTAGCAATAGGAGTTATGTGATGTTTTTAGATAAAAAATCTGTAAGCTTGATGGCAGTTCTACCTTAAGTTTGGCGTCCCAAACTCTATATTAGTACGACATCCATCTTTTCGAAAATAAAATCAAAGACGAGCTCAGATCATATCATCTGCTCATGCTTGTCTGAACGAACGAAATTATTGACCCACGTTTACAGAGCCTGAGTAAAAGTCTTTCTGTTAAGGTTCTTTTTAAAAGTAAGAATTGTAGGACTGAGATATCATACTGACATTTCAATGCTTTTTTTTTTGGGTGCTCAAATTCAATTCACCTCCCTGAGCTGAAGTCCTGCATGTTTCCTGTCTTTGAAAAATCCAAACTCACATCCAAAGTCACAATTCAGTTTCCATTAAAGCGTCTTTGTCAGTCAACCGTGCGCATGTCAGTAACCTTAAATAAAATCCCCATCACCATGACAACAGTTCTCATTTCTGTCCTGTCTTTGCAAACACTGTAGGAGAGATGCTGATTTTAATATAATTTGGTTGACTCACAGCAAGACAATGAATCAGAACTGGTGGATATCACGGAGAATGCGAGGGATGGAGGAACATAGATACTGCACAGATCCAGACTTGCACGGGGACAAATGTAATGTCCGTGCACTAACAAACACACAGGGCACCTGCCAGGAGATGAATAATTCAGCAGAACAGATGTGTTACTGAGGGCAGCTGTGTGCAGAGTGCACCCTGTGAGACTTACAACTAAACATTAGATTGCTCTTTCTGTCTTTTACTGCCTGATCACATTTTTTCCCTTACAATCCTTCTAATGTGCAATATACATATAACATGTTGAACATTTCTATAGAAGCACAAGTAGTTGAAAACATGCACTTGAGGTCTAAACATCTGACATTGCATTTTGTCTCATCAGTAATTAGTTATTTTTTACAAACCTTGTTGCAGCTGCGAATTTAATGTTAACAAAGGGGAATTGATTTATTAAAATAATTCACTAAGTGCTCATCTACTAACCGTGAGTTTTAACCGAGCTGTGTCTAAACAGGAAATGTAGATTTTTACATAGCAAACTGCTCTCAAAGTTTTGAGATGTAGTTGTTCCAGAAGGCGGCATATTCCAGGTAATTGGAATAGAAGTGGAAAGACAGCATAGGTTAGACAGAATTGTTGACTGTTTTTCAAATATTTTGGTCTTTTGTTGCCGGTTTCACTGGACCTTGGCTGTAGGGTGATAATTGTAGCAGCTTAACTTTCTGCAGAGGGGTCTGGTGATGTGTTTTTTTTTCAATCAGCTGATCTTAGATCATGTTTACATTTTTTTTTGTCCAAATTTGTTTACCTACCCTTTGATTGTTTGTTGTTCAAACTGTGTTTTGTGGTTGTAGAACCTTTCATGAGCATTAAGCGGGGAGTTCCTATGGGTACTAAATTTATCTTTGTCTATGTGTTTTATAGGGGTTGATTAATTTCTTATGTTTAGTTTTTTAAATCAATAATGTTCTCGCTTTATCTTGTGGGTCAAGAGAAAGATTTCCACACCCGACAACCAATTTAATGGTAAAAATTGTGGGTTATTTGTATAATTGTTTGAGTAAATGTTGTTTTGCAAAGCTCAATAAATAGGGAGACATCAGAACAAAAAAAGCAAGTTAATTACGTAACGTAAAGATGAGGGATGGAGAAACTAATTTGTTGATTTTGGCAGCAGAAACATGTCACTGAGCTATCAGCCAATTAAGGAATGCGTTGTTGCAAACAATGCAACATTTACTGCTGGAGCAGGAGCCACATAAATCCCAAACAACCAGGTTAAATACAGTTACAGGTGTTTTTCTGCCCAGTAAGGGATAAAGGAAATTGGTTTGGTGAGTTTGAGCAAAGGAAATTGGAATCAGGAGCTTTTCACAAATAAACAGACCGAGAGCAAATTGTAAACAAAACGCTGTTTAAAAGCAGCTGAGGGAAAGAGACAGAAAGAGCATTTTTAATCAAATACAGGATTCATTTTAGCAGCTCTAAGCACACACAACTGAAGATGAGGCTTCTTCAGACGTTGTGGTATTTTATGTGAAATTGCTATTACTAAAGATTTCAAGCTCAGCTTTTATACAACATAAAAGGGTGGTCACAAGTTGACTCGTTTGTGCGTCACATCGTGGTAGACGAGCCAGAAAGAAATATCTGTTTGAATATGTAAACAAAAACATGTGGATTTTTTTGTTTGTTTGCGCTGGAGTCATGGTGAGTCGAATAAAGTAAGAGGTCAGATGAAACAAATATTGTACTTTGACAAACCTCTTGAAGCAGCTCGTTGGCATGTCTTTGATGGCATTTATGTAGTTAAGATCCAACTCAGATCAGGAAGAGCACTAAATGAGAAGGGTCAGCAACATCATTAACCCCTTAAATCTTAAAGAGTGAACAGAATATGCACAACAACAAAGGAAATAAATTTATCAAATGAAGAGTAGCAGTGACATGCGATATATGTGGTAAACATATGATTTAAAAAAGTGTTTCTTTCAGGTGTGAGTGCCTTTGAATTATTTACATAACATTATTATCTATTTTCTGATCTATATTATTACTCAATGAGACGTGTGCTTAAAGATTCAAAAGGAAAAGTCCAATGCAATTGTGGATAACAAATCAAATAATATAAGTATATAAAATAAAAGCTGAATGTCTCTAAATGTTTAAATGTAATCTAAATGTAAACAGATGGATAATGGATTCATGCCGATTTATTGACGAGGACATATTGATAGAAAAAGATAATTACGTCCTTGATATAGTATGGAAGTCAATATCAGAGGGATTAATGTCAAGTATTTTGGACATTTGGTGGATGCTGAGGAGCAGCTGAGCTGTGTGACACTACATACGCCGGACAGCAGGGGTCAGTGAAGTCCTGCTGTTTGATTAAGTAGGAAACCTGCTGGAGCTGTAAAGAGGGAGGGGGGGGGGTATATGGTGTCATCTTGACTTTCAATCAGCGCGCATATAGAGAGGAGACAGACTCAGTTGCTGGCCTGTCCACACGAGATAGGCTCGACAGGCTCATGATGTCACCCCGCCTTCATGCTGCTCTGCATCTCATTGTCATTTCGCAAACACATTATAAGGTCCTGCTTGGTTTCCACCACAGTTGGTCTTTGTCTCCTGTTCTTTCTGACTCTCACAAACGCACATATTTCTTACTATTTCCCATTCCTGGCTTGGTTTTTGACGGATGCTGCAGGTGAACCACGAGTAAAAAGGTCATGCGGTATTACGGTGTCTGGTCGACTGTATTTGATTTTGTTAGCTCAGCTGACTGTAAGTCGAAACACTGGATATGGAAACTGTGTTTAAGACCACACATTATACTTTTATAAATTCCCACTGAAAGTGAAAATCTGTGGTGTAAAACATTTTTTTTTCTTTTTTTGGTCTATCCAACCAAATGCTAGCAGAGTTGGAGTATTGGGGAGCTTAAGAAATAACAAAAACAACAAAAACACTCAATCAGGAATGATAGCCAGAGAGTAAACGAATATAAAGGAAACACAAAAAGACGAAACTAATGTGAAGACGGCTAGAAGGAAGCAGACAACAAACAATGACACTGAATTGTAACAGAAAGTATCTGACAGACTGAGGGAAACAAAAGAGCAGAAATACTGTGGGGAACAAATGAGAAACTGCCTGCTCAGTGTCAGATTGTCAATGATCAGACGAGGGTTGATCTGAGGACCAAACTGGGAAACTACGATGAACTACAGATGAGAATACAAATCAGAATAAAGTAGAAACTAAACTGATATCACGACTGGAACAGGACTTGGGAAAGACAAAAAACAAAACAAAAACAAAAAGCACTAAACAGTGACAAAAAACAAAAAGATACATGCAAACCGTTATGTTTATATCCCCTTTTGTATCATGAACACCCAGATTTAATACATCAGTCTTTACACTCCAGGTCATGCTGTTGCCCTTACTTGCCAGGGGCACCAGATGGTACATCGACAGGAGTTGTCCTCCCCACAGGGTCTCCATTCCACTATCATACATGACCAATATTCACCCTGGCCACCATTCCAAATACACATTAAGACAACGCTAATTTTGAAGCCATGATAGATGAATTTCGAATTACATATGTGTATCAAACTTGAAACACATTATTCATGAAGAAATGAAAGACACTGAAGTACAAGCCAAGAAAGCTCCATCAAAGCAGTAGTGATACATACAGTTATATAGTACATCATTTTTATTTTCAATTTTTTTCCGAATAACACATCTTTGTTTTAAAAAATATAGGCAATTTAATTTAAACAGTTGAGATGTTCAGTTTGAGTCAACAAATTATTATAAGAATGGCTGCTCGGGTATCCTCCTGCAGTCCAAAAACATGCACGTTATGCTAACAGATGATTCAGAATTTACCCCAGAAGTGAGTATGAACATGTTTGTTTGTCTCGTTTGTGTCCGTGTCGGGGACCTCTCCATAGGGCACCCTGCGTTTTGTCTAATTGCAGCAAGGACTGGCTCAAGCAACCCTGTGTGGAATGAAGCAGGCATAAAATATGTATAAATAACCATAATAATGGATATAATAACAAGTATTTATGTGTACAACCATGTCAGATCTGGATTTAGCTAATTCTATTTAGGTCATCTGTGGGATTTTTTATCTTAACTTTCCACTTATGTTTGTTATAATGTATGTCAAACAGATACAGAGGATGGTCTGAATAAGCTTTAACTTCACAGTAAGACAGTAGTCTTACACTGAGTTAAACAAAGATTATTTAGGATTGACAGGTCCACTGCATCATCATCATCACACAAGGGCAACTTGCTCTTTGTTATAATGGCTCCAAATACAGTCCCATTATGATCGCCTTCCATTGTCAAATAATCAGCTACATTTACGATTGCAAGTGCAGCTGTGAACATGGCAGAAAATGTCACCATCATTCGTCTCAATCCCTTCCTGTCTATTTCAGCTAACATCCTTAACCTCCCTTTAGATGGCTAGATTGGTGATGATGACAAGAAATTACAGAGCAGATGAGTACAGAGTCTTAAATGTCAAAAGAGACAGCGGGGTGAGAGGTAAGGGCGGGAAAAGAGGAACAATGTGTGTTTGTGTGTGAGTGCGGGAAACGTGAGCTCTCCAACAGCAGCATTTGATCAGAGTGGGAAAAGTCTACCAAACTGTTTTTTGTGTCTCATAAAAAAAAGTGATACATGACCCCAGAAAAAAAAAATCCTACCTAAACCAGTCTTTTAAAATCCGTTCAAACGTGTCAATCTAATCAAAATCATTAAAAAAGAATCATCTGGAATCAAGACACTTAAATCTGCTTTTATTACTTCTTTTACAAAAGTTTAATCTTTAATTTAATCATTTGACTAAAATAAAAAATGTAATGGCCGTGATCATCCACCTCTCTTTAAATGCTGTCTAAGTGGTAACACTGGTGTGTGTTTAAGGTTTAGACAGTTGTACGGTCCTTCTGTGTGTGTTTTTATTCAATGTATCTCTTGAACCAGTGTATCCCTACCGTGGTCTTTAAGGGTCATGGATATCTTTTTGACAGCTCTTTTAGTTATTATTGGCTAGTAGAGTACCGTCACAAGCGCAAAACAGCAGAAATATCTCAGCCTGCTGATAGAGAGATGGACATGTTGCCACACAGCAAGTTTCTCGGGGGGCTCGGAGGCCTGCAGCCTCCCTTGAGCTGCTGGATGATGAGGCGGTTCTCTCCGCCATTGCAGCCAAGTCAGGGGCCACTAATCTGGGTTTCACCGCGAGGGAGAGGGCACTGGAGTGGATCCAGCCACAGACAAAGAGGAGCACCATGCCAGTATACTGTTGTAGCCACTGTTCATTTGATTTTGTTCCCTTTATGATATATTGTACGCGTGGCCCAATGAATAATGCATGTGCCAACAAACATGTGTCGCGCTGCCATGAGTATAATGTGACTTTTGACAGATGTTTGACAATAAAAGCAAGCACCTACGCAGAAACGCATAAAGACGGAAGCGCTGAGCTATTGGCTGGCAGTCAGTGAAAAATGCTGCGCCGCTGAGTGCAGAGCGACCTCACCACTTGGCCCAGCAGCCTTGCTGCAAAGCACCATTTAATCGTATGTGGCTCAAAGAGAGAGTGTTATTGCGTGTGCTTGTGCACGTGAACACTGACTGTGCACGATTACAGGTAAGCCAACTCGGTAGGTGTTGATTTTGTAGTTTGTTGTTCCCATTTGGCATCACAGTGAGTCTCGTTGATCTACAAATATTCTTAAAATAATAAAATAGTGTGTATAATTCCTGAAGTGTTAAAAAATGCTTAGAATCCTATCCTCATTTTTGGTCTTTAAAGCTGCCTTTTTCACTAAATTATAGTTATTTGTTCAAGAACAATAATTTCTTTCTCAATCTGCATATTTATGAAGGAATGAGAGATTAAAGAGAAGTGGGTCAATGATCTCTGAAAAAGAAAGGAATGATGAAAAAGAGATATGTTACAAATAGTGGAGGGTGTGCCTACTCTAAGAATTTCAAAGTCTTAGATAATCAATAATTGTAGTACAGATGAAAGAGAATATGGACTTGATCTATTCTGAGCACTTCATTGACCTGTTTCGTATTTGAGGGCTGTGGGAATATGTGCAAAATGACTGAACTACTCAACTATCCTGCACAAGAATGTAGCTGTGGGTAGATTTTTATTTTTTTTTGGTACTCCAGCCATTAAAAACCTTACCCTTTACAAAATACATTTTCCTCCAAGTATCTCTCTTCCTACGGTGTGTCAAAAATAGTACATAAAGACATCGTACACCATCTTTTGAATTCACTTTTTGAGAGTGATGGCTGACCTTTCGAGTATGGACAAGGTGGTCTTTTTTTTTCTTTTTTTTTTTAAAAAATGGGGACTTGGGGCGTCTTGACTTTAGGACAGGAACAGGGGGGTCCAAAGTCGGACCTCGAGGGCCACTGTCCTACAGGGTTTAAAAGATTCCCTGCTTTAACACACCTGATTCACATCAATGCCCCATTAGCCGACTTGTCCAGAGCTTTTGAATAGATCCATTTCATAAAAATCAGATGTCTAAAAGAAAGGCAACATCTAAAACCTGTAGGACTGCAGCCCTGGACAATCGGAGTTGGACATCTCTGCTTTAGGTTCACACTTTTGGTGGTTATCATTTCACATGAAGTGAGTTGTATTTGAAACATGCTGAGCAAAAGTGGGGTAAAAAGGCAAAACAAATTTTTGTGTGGTTTGGAATTATGACTGAAGCAAAGTGTTCACTGCTAGAAAGGTCAAACTGAAAGTTACCGTAGTCTGCTGACATTATAAATGTTTTACTGAATTCCCACACACAGCCATGTTTGTGTGTGACTTGAGTCAGCATGCTTCAAATGGCCCATTTCATGGGGGCACTTCACCCTCAAGGTCAAGGCAAATGACCAGGACCACAAGTGGGATGAAATGGGGCAAAGGCAGACTAATTGGCAAAGATACCCCCGCTGAGGCTTTTTCAACAGCCCATTAGACTGACAAAGCCCAGCTTTCATTCAGCGCAAATCTCCACCTTCAAGATTTAAAAGGGGAAACAAGAAAGACTTTGCTAATTGACATTTAAGATGTCAGATTAATATAGCTTGAAAAAGAAAGAAAAACTTAGGGAGGCTTCAATAATGAAGGCCCTGTCAAGTTGAGGTCTCAGACAGACACGGCAGCAGCTACATAGTCACAGGGTAAAATGGTGACTTATGGAGATAAAAGTGCAGCTACTCCATACGTCGACATCTCATCAGGAGTCTTTTAGGTGCTCAATCTTTGTAATCAATGCTACACCGCTCAGGACTGGAATAATAGTTGAATCTGAATAGCGAGGTTCCGTTATTCAATGGTTGAAATCATTATATGAATTTCAGAAATGACCACTGTATGCTTTTGTATGATGTTATTCTCATTGTGTCTACAATGACACCAAATCAGCTTTTAACAGCCTTTACTTTGAGATATTAGGGCAGAGTTCCATCCATTATTGTAACCGTTTTTTCCCTAATGGGGTCATGGAGGGGGAATGGAGCCTATTCTAGTAGTCAATGGGCGAGAGGCAGGGTATACCCTGGACGATATGCCAGTCCATCCCAGGGCCACACAGAGACACACAAGGACAAACAACCACACTCCGGAGGGCAATTTGGAATGTCCAATCAACTTAACATGCAGATTTTTGGACTGTGAGAGGGCCGGAGAATCCAAATAGAACCCACGCAGACACAGGGAGAACCCCGGAGACTCGAGCCCAGAACCCTCTTGCTGTGAGGCCATGGTGCTAACCATCACACCACCTTGCCGCTCGGGCAGAGTTCCAGGAACTAGAAAACCTTATTAAGAGGATAAGGTTATAAAATGATAATGTATCGCTGATAAGTCTAAACACTGCGTTCAGACTCATCCAAAGGGAAGACACTGTATGTACACCTCACATAGTGACACACAGGACAGTGGAGCTATTTCTACATGTTTTGTTCAGGACGAAAAACAGAGAATAACTGCTCTTTCAAAACTTCAACTAAAAGTCTTGTTACACTGGCTTTATCTGATCTATATGGAAGTATCAACACTCTTAGACTCTCTACCAGGAAAAAAGAAATGTCTGAATTCAATAGTAAACCTTATGCTGATATTAAAAAGATATTTATTTTGTTCAAGTTCAGTCAGGTCATATTGTTTCATCCTGGTCCCCAACTAACAATGGTTCCTAATGTTTTGTTCTTTGGTGTCAATCCCTGGTTTATGGACCTCTTGTGGAAGTAGTTAGTGGGCATGGAGCAGACAGCACGAACGTGACTAAGGTAAACAGCCGTTGTTTTTGCCTCTCGATTGAGATTGTTTTGCAGACCACTTAACCTTCTTGTCTGTGTTTGCAGTGGAGAAAGAAAAGGTGGAAAACAATTTTGATAAACCACGCTGTCACCTTCCATGTGTGTTTCTGTGATCAGCAGTTGGTAAGATAAAGAAACGGTGAGGTACCAGATGTGCCTCGGTGGACTGACACTATGCAGCAAGCCCACCCTCCTTCTCTTTAAAAACAGCCTCCACTGAATCTTGTGTACAAATGTCCAGCAAAAAGCACTGCTGGTCTGTTACAAATTTCCTCTAAAAAATTACATGATGCGAAGTTGAATGACGTCAAGCTAATACAGAATTCAGTTTAAAATGACAGCATTCCAGGGTGTGAACATTAATGTGACGGTTATGTTTAGTGGATGCCAAACAGTGAACTGGTTCAACTCCTTTGGGTGACATGCAGCTTCAAAAATCTGTCCAAGGGGTCACTGCATGGGTGCATATTTTAGTCTTACTTATAAATTTGAAAGATTCCAAGATTAATTTCAGATGCAAAGAGACCATGTGTCTGGTTATTGTCTGAATTTTGAAAAAAGCAGAATTGGGAATGATGTATCTTAAATTCAAATATATATATACATATCCCTCCCTCTCTCTGTCTCTCTCTCACTCTCTTTCTCTCTCTCTCTCTCTGTGTCTATAGTGTGTGTGTGTGTGTGTGTGTGTGTGTGTGCGCAGTACTTTTTCACAGTCTGTTTCTTTCTCCAGGCACACCCACATAGAAATAGTCCAGGACTCATACTTGTCTCTCTCTCTCGATCTGTAACTCTCCCAAACGCGCACCCGCGCGCACACCTCCAAGTAAGGGAAACCATTTGCAACAGCTCAAGGGCCTTTTTGCCTCATTCCTGCATGCTCTATGATAACTCACGGGCTATTAAATAACGACAAAACATGTGAGAACCAGCGTTTTTTGAAAATGTAGGGTAAATCTAGAATATATCTTCACTGATAAAGATCAGGCTTTGTTTTAACCCGATCATTTGGAACGAGGTCGCTCAGGACTCATCGGAGAGCAGTCGGGGATCCCGTCCTTTGCAGAGATGAAGTCAGCCAGACAGCCGCTCGATGTTCTGTGTGCGAGGACTCTTACGACTGCTAATATAGCCCTCTGCTTTGAATTGCTCCCTGGAAATATACAAAACAATCGCAACAGGCATGCACAATCTCAAACATTTGCAGTTGCGCATATTCACCAGGCACCGTAGTTTTGATCTGATTCAAATGCAATTTAAAGTTGCATTTGCGCCTGAATTGACGAATTTTGCCTGTTAACAGTCCGACGCAGAGGCGGAAACCAACTGTTTGCAGAAGTGTCTTTGACTGCATTATAAGTAATCCATTAGAGTATGTTTGATTCAATGTGGAGAAAGGGAGAACGCATACAGGCATATCCTGTACAAACAGCAGATTTTTACAGGGTTGCACATTTTTTTTCGTATGTTACCCAATCCAATGCCTCTGCTCTTCCAACCTGAGCAGCAAACCTGTCCAGGACGCAGCGCGTCAGTTTGCGCAGACTGAAACATTCGCTCACTGTCAACTTGGATACTGTTTCTAGTCCCTCTGACCATTTGTTATTCAAATTTCCAAGTTTCGGCGATTACAGTTGCAAAGGAAATATCGGAAAAGGAAAAAAAAAAGAGAGGAGAGACACGTGGTTTTCCCAAGGCTCACCACTGCTCAGGATTTCGATGCGCGCCGGTGTCCGATTTATCAGCCTCTTTTTTTTTCACTGCGGATGAACTGTTGTCTTACAATTATCTGTGCACAGTTGCACGAAAGGGACAAGGAAGATGATAATCGGGAGTTCTTTAAACGCGGGATTGATCTTGTATGGATATCTGCTTTGGGTTTGAGGGGAAGTCGTTGGGATATCAAACATCTCCAGCGGACACGCAGCAGGCTCTGGAGTTACAGGGAGCAGGAGAGCAGCATCTGAAAAGAGCTCATATTACCGGATTCTAAGCCTTTTTTCTTCTTCTTGATAAGTGTGGACACACTCTTTTTTAATGTCTGAAAAGGTAAGAGAAGCAACACATTGTCTTTTGATTTCCTCTGGCTTTATTTAATGTTGTAAAAATCAAGATTTGGCATTCAATGGGGAGATCACTGATGACCTGTGTTAAAATGTTGATATTGAGATCAATCTAAAGATGAATCAGTTATCTTTCCACTTGAGGTTAATATATTTGTTTTTGAGCATTGTATCACTTTTTAACATCAGTGTGGCATATTTGTTTTATTTTAGCATCCGAAACTTAATCAAATGAGATATTTGATTTGCAGCGAAAAATCTGGAGAGCTTGTGCGCAGAACCCCTCATAAAGATGAACGAATCAAAGACATATAGAGTGCGTTTTGTATTGTGTTGTATGGTGTTTGAATTTGGAGAGACGGAGTGACTGCTTCAAATAAATTAGGGGTGTTTTAATCATATTGGGTTCTCTGTCCAAACGCGTAGCAGATAATGGATTCTTTTTTTCTACGTATGACTCAGGGTCAACAGGTCCGAGAGCATGTTATCGTTGTCTCAGCACAAAGCCTTTATGGACTCTTCTGAAGAAAAAAAAAGACAGGTAAATACAGAGGGATACTAAATGCAGTCCATTAATTGCTGTTTGTGAAATTGTTGCTTTTGGACAATGATGACAATCCTTTCTGGACTGACTTTGGAAAGGAGGGGTGGTGAAACAGGCAGCAGGGGGGGCTGTTTCAATGGCTTCATGCATAATGCTGCCTTAAAAATTCAGCCTTGTTGCTGCAGGTTTCACATAAGATAACTTGTTCAAAGGCAATTCTAAATTAGGATGTAACTAAGAGGCAACATATCTATGCAAACGGTGTTTGTGTCATATAGATCTTTAAAGTATAGATCTTTAAAGGATGTTGATCGTTGGCATTCACATCGATAGATTGACCAACAGAGATTCTGTGTTCCATACAGAATATGAATGTGTTAGGTAATGCTGCAATTAAAATCCCAAAAGATGACATTTCAACTCATCTTCAATAATGATAAGGGCGGGTATTAATGGCTCATCAATCATGATGTGCATGCTTTGACTATAAAAGAATAGATACAGTCATGGCATTTCTGTCAGATTTCTGACCCTTGCTGATACTCTTAAGTTACTACATTTCTAACATTACTGAACAGAGTCTAGCTGAGCACTCTTGAGCTTACTTACGTTTTGTTGGAGTGGTTTTATTGTTTTTTGGTTTGTGACCCTGTGACTGTAACACCTGCCATACTTTATGTTGCATGTCATTTCTGAATGTTGATACAAACATGTCATGGTTTGCCTGTCAAGCTTAATGGTTAGGGTTAAAATTCGCACATAATTCTTGTCACATCCTTGCATTTCATCGTTTTAAATGAAACACAAAAGAAAATATATTTAAATAGTATAAGATTTGACTTGGTATGCCAGTCATAAAGTCTTTTATGATACCATGTCATTGCAATTGTCCAGAGACCTCACTGTGAATAAGGGGAAGGACTTATGTCTAATTGTTATTTGTAATGGTTTCAAAGAGGGCATTCAGTTTTGCTAAGTGCCTCTGATGGGTTTCTCATTTCGGAAAATACTGAAAAGACAAGTGCAGCCTCAAATTGAAACCATCTCTATCTTGGTCAGTATATATAAGTATTGATATCAGAGACTTTGTCTTTAGTTATTCACAATTAACAGCACATGTTATCAAATTCCCCATTGGATAGATAGCAATATTTTTCAGTTCTCAGTGCATCATGTGGGACATATCCTTGGTGATCAGTGTTAGGTTGAAAAAGTATGTGTGATGATGTGGAAAATAGATTTAAAAAATAAAGCTGCTGCTGTCTGAGGGCTAAAGTCCTTTACACTTCACTGGGGATGCTTGATACAAGAAAGTGAGTGGTGAACAAAGTGAGCATTTCATCCTTTGTGTGCAAATCTTTTTGATCTCATTTGAAATATTTTTGCATTATAGAGGGAATTCTTATGACTGTACTGATACAATATTTTGAGTGTGTAGCGAGGTCATGGTCAAAACACCACAAACTATCAGGCTTATTGTATCTCCTGGAAATCACGGCATCAATACTAAAGCGTTAAGTGCTTTTATGTTTATGTTTATGTTTATGCATTTGGCAGACGCTTTTATCCAAAGCGACTTACAGAGTAGACACAATATTAAATTTCTCATCACAATGACAATAAACTATATAGAACAGAAACACTGATCAGAGTCAGTGGTGAGATAGAGATAGAGGTAGAGGGGCTACAGAAGGAGCTGTGGGGGGGTAGAGGTACGGGTTAGGGTTAGGATAGGAGATGCTCTTTGAAGAGGTGGGTCTTCAAGAGTTTCTTGAAAACAGACAGGGACTCTGCTGTTCTTGTGGAGCTTGGTAGGTCGTTCCACCATCTTGGAACGACACATGCAAACAGTCTGGATTGTCTTAAGCGTGGTGAAGGCACTGCTAGACGACAATCCATTGATGACCGGAGTGATCGAGTTGTGACATAAGCCTTTGCAAGGGGATTCAAGTAGATGGGAGCCATACCCTTAAGCACTTTGTAGGCTAGCATCAGGGACTTGAATTTGATACGGGCAGCCAGAGGTAACCAGTGGAGTTCAATGAACAGAGGGGTGACGTGAGATTTTTTGGGCAGATTGAAGACCAGACGCGCCGCCGCGTTCTGGATCATTTGTAAAGGTTTTACTGTACAGGCCGTTACTGCTTTTATCCATGATGTTGTATCATTATGTAACCCATCACACACATAACATAACATCTGCATCTACTGGCTCAAGGGGCTTGTACGGTTTAAGGACGTGTTGATGCTGGCTGTTCGTATTAAATTCTTAATTTATGGATCACTGAAAGATATGGCTCTTGAAGGAGACGGGTAGAACATTCTCTCATAGTTGAATGTAAGCAACAAAACTGCAAAAATAGTAAGTATTCCCACGGACATATTCAGATACTCTTAAGCTTTATGTATTGTTGCCAGGAAACAACAGGCCAAACTTCAATTACTGTGTTACTTTTTCCACTCCGTTGTTGTGCTATTACCCAGTTACATATTTCTTCCAGAAAATAAAGAAGAAATGATAAGGTTCCAGTACAGCAATTATATTTGGTTGCAGAGTGCTAAACAGACATAGATTTTTCATTTGATGAGGTAGAACAGAATATGATTAAAACAGTTGGAGTTCTTTCTGTTGAGACCTGAAATCAATTTACACTCAACCCTGAAATTGGCTTGCAGTACAGGACCAATCCTCCCATTTGCTCCCAATGAAATAATCTAACCTAGACTTTGGAGTTCACAGTGGACAGTGCAGTGCACTATTACCATACAAAAATATAGTGAGAGTGAGCATTTTATGGATAAACAGAGACAGTAAGGAATATAGCGAACACTTCTTTAGAGTCAGCACCGATAGAATACCTTCATCAACAGAATTGATTTGAGCAGACTCTGTCTTTCTGCTCAATCTGGTGGCAGGTTCCTGGCCTTTTGCTCGAGCCTGATTAATTGACCCTCTTGGTTTCATCAGTTTTTTCCCTCTGGTGTATGAAGCTGGTATTATGTCTGCAAAATGTATTTATAAGGCAACCACTACACACTGACTTG
This sequence comes from Menidia menidia, assembly GCA_907169785.1. NCBI lineage: Eukaryota > Metazoa > Chordata > Actinopteri > Atheriniformes > Atherinopsidae > Menidia > Menidia menidia. The sequence continues at coordinate 6,489,466 of CAJRST010013335.1, forward strand.
ACCTTTGGGTAGAGCATGTTTTAAAATGACATAGTGCCCATGCAGTGATAGTGTCATTATAGCTAAATATCTTGGTTCTGAAGCTTTGGTGAATGTATCGTGGCCATGTTTAAACACATACATAACAAACTCCATTTTTGGGGGGTTGCAAAATTTTAAATTTGCTAATTAAAATCTAAGATCACAGTTAAAAACCAGACTTGATATTCTTTGCACTTTCCTATGGACTACTCTGTAGTTTAAATGTATCAGTACTTAATGAGGTAACTGAGTTGTATTTACACCATGTTTTCTTTCAAGTGCTGCATGGTGCTTTGTTGGTTAGCACCTTCACCTCATAGGAAGAGGGTCCAAGGAAATATGCTCACTATGTTGGCATGGTTCAAGACCAACTGGGCTGGTAATCTTTTTTTTTCATTTTTTCTTTTCGTATTGATAACAGAAAGATATCATCTCAGCGTTTGTAAACCTATGTCAAGAATTATATTGGGGAACTCTATTAGGTCACGTTCACATAACTCAATACCTGCCAAGCCGCCTGCAGTACAAGGACACCCGGTCCTCTGACATCGTTTTCTTGAGATGCTGCTGGCTTGCAATACATCACAGGCTCCATCATCCTCTTGTCAACTGACAGTCCTTCCCAACAGGACTCCAGAGGACTGAACTGGTGATTGTCTTAGCATCAAATGCCAATTTGGTATATGGGTCTTAATGTGCTTTAGGCAGCATGCATTATCTGGTGGCAATATATGGTAGACAGTCAGTGGAAGCTTGACTAGAATGGCACAGTCCACATTTTTCATTTTTGCTGTTCGTCACGCAGGCTGTGAAATTTCTACCCAGTCACAATCAATCCTGCAGGTGTTTATCCGGAGCCCAGTTACTTCAGCTACTCATCTCTCACTTTCTTTACTGCTCTTTGTGTTGTATTCTGTCACTGCTTTGCATGCAGGTGTGCACAGGCAGAAGGCTTCCCCAGCTGTTTGTACATTATATGGATTGTCACAGTTTAGCCGCACAGTTTTTTGCACACTCAAAGAGGGTTACAAATATTGCAGTACAAGACGCACAAATTAATCCACAACAGAAATTCCAATAGAAAAGAAAAATCTGGTAACTTTTTAGGGTTTTATCTACCCTCATCAGAATCTGCACTGTGATTGTTGCAATAACGTCTGAGGTCTAAGTGAAAAATGGGAAAGCAAATAGCCCTGCACAGATATAATTTACATATTCAGGCTCAAAGCACATCAGCTTTCTACCTACTTTACCATGGGAAATGGCAATACATGACATAAGCTCCGGGGAGGGGCCTCTGTCTTCAGTCCTCAGTGGAGGGCTGTCATATCTTACCTGGAAAAAACATATTGTGTCATTCCTCACAGATAATGTTGCCGCCTCTTTGACAGATTGAATCTGCTGGGCTCTCCAGGCCGTAGAGCCTCCCATAATATTTCAATGATGTTTAGATTTGATGAGGTCAACTGAGGTAGTCAAGGAAGCAAATAAATTCTTTCAACGTGTGCTTCGGGGCCTTACCTCAAAATGTGGGTTCATGGACCAGTGTTAAACCTCACTGTCTTTATATATACAATAACCCCTGCAATTTTCCTCTAAACAATTGACTCCCGAGTGAGCTGGGCAGCACCATCGCAGCTCCGCATTTCACATTGTTAAAGTTCACCGTGAGTTGTGAGCCGACCCTCAGGCTGTCTGTAAATGTAAACCTGGCCAGACATAAAGAAAAAGATAAAAGAATCACACAACTTTTATATTCTTAAGGGGTCTCTTTATGTGGTATGCATTGGCTCTGAATTTCGAATGACATCCCTGCTATGAGTGTGTGCTTTGGGAGTATCTTGATGTAGAGCCTGACGCAAAACTGTCAAAAAGGTGTTTATTTAGGTAAATAACTTGTAAATAATGCTTTCAGCATCTTTTTTGTATGTATGTGAAACCCTCCTATTTTCTTGTCAGTATGCTTTGATTTTACCTCCCTGTTTTCCAAAGACTGCTGTCTTTTTTGCAATCCCAAATTATTTAACAGATATCCCTCCCCCCAAAGCTCAGTTTAGGCATGGCTTCCTTTTATGGACCTCCCTCAGCAATCAGGTAAAAAATGAGTCTCAGATTTAATGGAAGGCTGCCAGTTCCTACCTTTTGTCTACAAATTTAGCACATGTTTAGTTCAGAAACTGGACAGGTGCTCTCAAGATGTGAACCTCTGAAAACCTATGAAAATATGGGCCCAACAAGTGTTCATCATTAATTCATAATTTTATACTCAACTGAGGGCCAGATGAAACCTGATTAGAGCAAAAAGCTTGGTATATAGAATTCAGATTCTTGAATATTTAAGTAAATTGAGCATTAAAAGCACTTTCCACTTAAAGTTAAACTGTCATTGCAGAGAAATATGGAAACTTAACCAATCAACCAGATGTAATTATAATAAACAGAAGGAAAGAACAAAACTGTCTGAAATTAGTTTAGCAGACATACCTGACAAATGACCTAAAAAAATAACACTCATTGTTCCACGGCTTAATCAAAACAATGTGCACGCAGTTAAATTTCACCGATGAATTGAACCTCTCGGCCTACCTTATCCAACCAACAGCTTGTCAGTCACTCCCACAGACCCTCAGCCACGTCACTCAAGCCTGTCACGCCCACAGACATGCCTTTATTTGAGAACACATAACTACTTATTCATGGGATCTCTCTCCAACCAATCTTCAAAACAGCGATCAGAAACTGGCTTTTTGACATTGCTGACCTCTTGATTTAATGACAGAAATGAATGGAGGCCTTTCGGAACCAGCTGTGTTTTACGGCTCACCCCTAGCTATCTTGATTGGTATTGCACTACCACGTTGACTAATTCCAATTTGGCTGTTGCTGCTCAGAAGAAGCTCAGCAGGTGATTGATGAATCAGTCACATCAACTGGAGGCTCTGAAGCAGTAACTCAAGCCAACACATCACTCACCACATTTGCTGACAAATTACAAGAAGAAAACTTTTGCGGAATTTAGCATTTGCTTGTTTAAGTTCTGCCTTTACCAGGTAGTTGATTGAAACTATATGCCGCTGCTGTAGATGCCACTAGGGAAGATGGTGTGTGAAACAACGACTTTGGAAGATGAACTGTTAGCGTTTCTCAATCACAATGCAGCACTGAGAGGTTAGTGATGGGGGAGCAACTCTTCTTACAAACAACTCTCAATCACTGCAAGGCTTATTGGGATCAATATGTTCTCATAACTCAGGGCCCCTGACCCTGGACACAGATCATTATTACCCACAGGAGATGAAGCTTGCTCCCACACACATATACACACACACACACATAGAGACACACATTCACACACTTACATACACACGTACAGACACAGAGACTCACAAACACACCATTCTGCCCAGTGGTGCAAAGAGACTGGAGTGTTGAGGGGGCTGACAAATAGAGGAAATGTTCTCAGGGAATACAACTGATGAGCAGAGCAAATGACAAGTAGACAGCAGAGCTCTCTCACTATTTATATGTTTTTGGGAAATAATGTATTTTTTTCACACAGTCAAGGCACATGTGATGAGTGATAATCTGTGATATATTTCACAATTTTACTTGAAAGAATAATCCCAGACAGCAGAGCGCATTTAACGAGACATCTCCTTCATTGTTTTATAGGTTCTAGTCAAATCAAGGCAAAATTCAGAAAGAGATCATCCATACAAGCTAGCACATCCGAACACAAACTGTTGATTGTATAAAGGTCAGTGTGTCAATTGACCGCTGTGGCAATTCAAATCCTGTCACTATTTGGGTCGCTGCTACTTTCAGCTTACTTGGAAAATTGTACATATGCAGGCAGGCTTTACACATGTTTTAAGTGTCAAGGATCATCTAGTTAACTTTGAACGGGTTTATGATTCAGGGTGCTTAATTGAAGTCTTGATGTGTTGAGTAGCTATTCATTCTGTATAGTGGTTTGCAATGAAAAGCTGAGAACAGCTCCATTCTTTTTAACAAGTGGCAGTAGAGGTGTCAGCCTCTCTGATTTCCTGAGTAAAATCTGGTTTGATCTCATTGCGTAGTCATCGCTCTAATTCAAATGTAAGGCCTATCTACCGTCGTCATTTGTGTGTCAGTTTCAGCGTGTTGACGGTAGAAATACAGCCACCCTGTTATGATGATGATGATATATTGTTTTTCTCTGAATTTAAATGTAGCTGTGACAGCTCTCACGTTGTGGCTCGGCAGCTTTCATGTCTTCACTTTTCGAATCCTAACAGCCACGGATTGCACAAAACTCCCGCAATAAGGTCATTGCCAGCGGTAGCCCTGTGTCAAACGCTAGTTATTATTCTGCAGCGGCGCCAGAACAAAGTCGTCAGTGATGTGGATACAAACACGAGGCCAAGACGGAGCAGTTGAGCAAAACACATTCAACTCTTATGCTCATGTTTTTCGTATTCAGCAGTGAGTAATCAAAAGCAGTGGCGTAACCGAGTCCATGTTTAAAAATACAAACAGTTTAATCCCAATGGATGCAATTTATT
>CAJRST010013335.1:6499030-6529852 GCA_907169785.1 Menidia menidia
ATTTGCAAGAGTAATCATGGAAAGAACCTTTAATAGTTTTACATGCTCTTTTTAACTGGCAACAAAAGGCAAAATGGGTGTTGCATTTTTTCTTGGAATTTCCAAATCTTTTAGGTTCAACCATTTTGCAACCTTTTTCACTATCTATTACGCAAAAAAAAGGAAATCAAATGAATGGTCAAAACCATGGCAACGATAATGCAACTGTACCTTCAAATTGGTATTTGGTGTCCTTTGTTTGGGTCAGTTCAGAGGTTTAACATGGATTGAGGGCTTTGTATTTCATTTTTAGAATATGCTTTTAAAGCACTTCTGTTCTGCTTTCATTTACTTACTTAATCATAATATATTTCTATTGAGCTTTCATGGACAATAACAGGAACTCCTTGGTAATTCCTTCCTTTTTAAGAAGGCTCAAACAAATTTGACTGTGCTGTGTCTTTTTGGGGCTATAAGGCTTTTAAAATAATAAAGAAAGGCCAAATTTTTAAATGTTTCCATTTTAACTGTAAGGACTTGTTTTTGTTTTTTGTGAAGCATAATATATGGTTGTTAGTGCACCCACGTATTAATCAATGATTTCTGCTCAGTTCCTCTCCCACAAACACTGTTGAATTAAGCTCTAGCAGAGGCGTTTGAATGTCAGATATGAGCAAATTTCTTCTGTGAGGACTCGCCCGCTGATGGCTCATCAGATCTGTCAAGGGTTAGGGTTGAGTGATAAAAAATCACTAAATCAATGAATGTTTTCAGGCCAATTACACACAGTTAATTGTTGGTTAAAAGTGTTGTATTGAAATAGGAAATAATTCGGCAAACTATTTTAGACAGTTGTTTTTGAAAAAACAACTTAATAAAGACTGCAAAATGAATTCAGATTCATGACTTTTGTTTTTTTCAGATATTCTGGGATTGAACCATTGCAAAGGGAAATGTTCTCACCCAGACGCAAACATTTGAGAAAACTATTTGCATAAATGGTGCAGTGGAGCATTACTGAGACCTTTCTCTGCCTTCCCTTAATACTGTTTGTGCACAGAATTTATGGTAATCAACTGAAAATGTCCAAACAATTTGATAACATTTGCCCAGATGTGAGTCACCTTGCATTGTTGAAATCTCCCCAGAAAATTAAGACAGTGTCTATCTATCAGAAAAAATACCTTTTTTTGAGTCTGATGATGAGAATGATGTGAGCGCCAACGCTTTCAACAGAACAAATAAACCTCATTAATGAGCAGTGATGGTTCTTAAAATATTTTGTTGTTTCTTAGCCCAAACATCGTCCCTAATGCTTTTGTGAGCAATGCGTCATGTAATCACTCGTATTTTCTTTTCTTTAACTTTTCTTTTGTTAATCAAAATCACCCTTTTCTAAAACCAAATTTTCATTTGATACTCGGTTTGTTTGATTTCCATCTTTTGGTACCCGCCCACATACCTGCCTTCTCACCATGCCATTCTCATGACTACAATACAAAGCCAAATTCAAGGAATGGTGTGGTGTGAGGGAAGATATGAGAGGGTATTATATGTTATCAATTAACCTTTTAAATTCTAGCGTAACCATCCCACTGTAAGTGCTGTATCAAAGCATTTTAGAACAGACAATTTGCAAAGAAATACGGCATAAAGGCTTTATTATCCCTTTTACTTCTCGAAACATCAGAAGATAAATGCTGGACAGGTGGAAAGTTGAAGGGTTGTAAGTGGTCATTATTGTAATAATTGAAGTCATTGATTATTTTGATTAGTGTGCAAAAAGTTGTTATTGAGCACTCTGTAAAATAGCTACAGAGTCTGAGTAAGCCTAATTAGCACAATGCAACACATAATACAATTAACCCATAGGACTACTTTCAAAGCTAGTAAATAAACAATGACTTGATAACAAACACAGCAAAGCCGGAAAAATCAGTTATCTGTAAACTTTTTGGTGACGCTGCCAGGGGAGCAACAGTGGAAGTCAACAGACAAAGCAATTAAAACCCAAATCTAAAACGTATTCAGTTCTGTTTTGTGTACTTTGGAGAGGTGGGTCAACAGATCAAGAAAAACAGTTTAATGAATTTTAATATCAGTGAAAGGTGGTCATTAAAACTAAACAAAAAGAAAAAAAGAGTAGAACCTGGGAAAAACCGTACTGGAGAGAAAAAACAAAACAAAATACTTCCAGAAATATAAAGCAGGAAAACATTGAGAAGAGATCAAGGAGCCATTGTGCCCCCGCTTAAGAGTGTTACAAAGGTGAACAAAGAGTGGGAATTGAAATCAGTGAGAGAAATGGGGAAATGCTGGAACAAGGGCAGTAATGAGGGGAGGCTTTTGAAAGAGAGCAGGTGAATGTGGCGCACTCTTTAATGATGGAGCAGCTTTTTTTTTTTATTGAGTCAAAAAACGCACAAACACACATCGCCGATTGTCCTGTTAGTGCTTGTCTTTGTCACTCTGCATTTTGACAATCAGTGCGGCTTGTTCTGCATCATTTGCGAGTGTTATTATTGTTGTTCCTGAACTCACAAAGCACACTCTTGGTTGGATAATGCATGTAATTTGCTGTAATAAATCCTGGCTTTGTCTTTTGCTGTGTATGAGCAATCAGATGCTTCTTCTGTAAGAAACAAGCAAATATGCAGAGAGATATAGAGTGCTTATCCCAAATGCTCCTTGGGGTAACTTGAAAATGTCTGGTTCTGGGTTTTTGGCAGTGGATGGGAATGTTTAGGGGGTGTATTGTATCAAAATGTTCTTATAGCAGTCCAAAATTTTTGTCTATATCACCTAGAGAGATGTAGATTCAGAGTCTGACCATGTCTTACATTTGTTTACTCGTTGTGTTGGCTTAGACATCTTTTACAGGCACATTGTCTCACAGCTTGAGCAAAAAGCTTGCTGACTAAATGGGAATCTGTGATGATAGATGGTGAAACATCACATATTTTGCTGGGAGCAGATGGAAGGAAGCGCAACACCCTGCTTGGTGGCAAATGGATGATGCAATCACCTCACATTTTCCGCTCCATCAGACGGAAGGAGAGCATTTGAATATGGCTGTTTGTGTTAGACAGATCACCCAGAGCTTAACACATCCATTCATCGGAATGTCGACGATGTGACGAGACGGGAAAGTAACACTTCATCTGACGGAGTGCACACAAGACCCATGTGTGGCATGAATGGAAATGATTTTTTTACGCTGTTTATTGCTCCCATTGGAGAGTGATTTCGTCAGTCATGTGATTTATTTATTTATTTTAATGTAACTGATGGAACAACTTGACAATACGTTATAAACCAGCCACTGTCTTGACATAGCTGGGCTTAAACATCATTAGTTTCATCACCATAATTTCAGAAGAACGCAGATCATTTCAAAGTGGTTGCAGACAACCCTGACACAGCACCGTTGAATTTGCCAACACTGACTGCAGAAAACTCATTGTTAATCCTCTATTAAATATTACCCCCTCGTTCATTATACCTTCTGTGTGGATTTAGCAGTCCATTGGATTCCCAGTTTAAGTCAGTGACTGAGTTGTTTCTTTCCAAAAATGTATAAACATTGCCAGGCTGTCTGGGATAACTCCCACTGAGAAAATCAACAGATTGGTTGTCATTTATTACATGTTTGTGTCACTTAGCTGTGAATCCATCAATCCATCACTGGAGACAATGATACAAACAGTCAGTTACACTCACACACTGGAGAGAACCCATGCAGAGATTGTGAAAATATATAAACCCCACACAGAAAGGCCCCAACTGGGATTAAAACCAGGAGCCCCATTAATAAAACCTTTTAATATATATATTTTTTATATCTGGCAAACTAAACATATATGATAAGTGACTACGGAATAACCATGTCCTGATTTAAAAGATTTTATTATGTATTGATACTACTAATGACTGGAACGTTTTGTATCTCAACTCCTCGAACTTTATGTTTGAAATCAAAAGTTGGCTGCAGATCAAGAAACTTTCTGTGGAATCACAAGAACATGCTCTGAACACGAAGGGCAAAAGCTGGGGTCTACAATACATAAGCATGCATAAAAGCATTAGTGTCTCCCCAACTTAGCTCTGTGGCTCATATTAATTAAAAAGTATATATTTTTTTTTCTCACCCCCTTTCCCTGATCTAACAAACCCATGGAAAAATCTTATATAATATTAAGCTATGGTGGCCTGTTAGGTTTCCCAGCAACTCTCCTTTACTACCTTGTGTGCATATTGAATTTAGTTATTTTCCCCATAAGCAGAGTAGAAAAACGTGACATTTCCTTTCTTGCTTCTACCTCCTTCTGTCATGGATTCCCCTTGGCCTTCTCTCATTTTTTTCACTGTCTGTCTCCTGTCTTCTCCTCACCTCAGTGCTCAGCAAGCTGTCAGCTCCCATGGAGTGGGTGGGCTCTGCACTTACGTAAAAACCTGCATATTACACAATTGGAATGCTCCCTGCATCTGTTCATGTGTCCGCGCATGTTGCTTGTATGTGGGCTGAGGGGCCTACCAGTCTTGACACAGCCGAATATAAATGGAAACAGCTGATGATATCACTGCACGTGAGTGCGTGGGTGGGCGCTGGCTTACACTTTAATGTGCTGTGGGAATGTTTGCTCAAAATGCATTTGAGGCTGTGAAAGCAAAAGCACCTCCCCTACCCTTCAGTGTGATTCTCTACAGTTGTAAATACTTTATGCCCAATCCCTGTGTTGCCTTTTTAACTAGCTCTTACAAGTTTTCTCCCTGTTGATTGTGCTGGTCATTCTGATTTACTGCCAAATTCTCATCTCTTTTTTTCCTTCTCAGTTTTCTTGACTTCTAATGAAGCTGTTGTGTCCTGGCTTTACACCAACTACCAAATCTTATCTAAATTATACTTTTGATATAATTCTTTCCAATTCCCTGTTTGTGTTTTTTACATCCCTTCAATCATCTGTTTTTTCTGCTTCAATCTAGAACTCTATCTCTTTTCACCTAATTATTTCTTCCTTCAAATTTGTACCTCTTTTCAGTCATAGTTTAATAATGTGATTTTCTTATGCCATCCATAACAATTACATTTAAAGAATATTCCTTCTTTTGTTGATGTTCAACTCTTTTCCACTTTCTTTTGCATCTTTGGTTTGTTCTTCATGCTGATCAGTCATCTCATAACTGTATTCCAGATCTGCTCTGCTAGGTGCAGGCTAACTTTGTACAGACTATGTGCTGTGCATACTACAGTCAGTAAGCATTCCAATTGATTTATATACTTATATAAGGTAAAGCGTTTGTAAACTGATGGGACTGCCGTAGAACTTGAACACAAATATGATCATCACACAAGACAGTCAGTGTGTCCTTAATTGATAAAGTGTTTTTTGGTAGACATTAACTTCACAGACACTCTTGCGTATTGTGAAAGAGTTTTTTGTTCTTTGTTTGGGGTTTCCTGTGATTGTACCATTTGTGGAATGCACCCAAAGTGAATGGAGCTCTCATGTTACATTCAGGAGCTCTTTGACACTCAATCTCAGCTCCTGTCAAATTCAAACTACTGAGGTTGTGGTAGCATTTAGAGTGGCAGCCACCATCTGTTTAAAGCAATACCAGAGGAGTGGGGAACCTCCAGGCCACATGCTCCTGACTCATTTTTCCAGACACAGATACACTGACATTTGTCACCCACGTTTCCCGGCCTGAAACTGCCCTGGAGTGCTGGAGGGCTAAAATACAGCAGTTGTTTTTCAGCTGGGTTTGTTTTCTTTATGGTTCTAGATAAAAAAGAAACAGCTCGATGACAATATACATTTCCCGTGATAACAAATAATAAATAGAAACTGACTCAATGGCTGATTCAGGAACGTGACACAAGAGATTTGTTCAAGTTCAAACTTCAGAAGGGCTTATTTAAAATCCAGTTCATATAAATTTGAACTTAATGTGTTCATGTTTATAACTCATAATTTGATGACAAAATGAACTAACTTAAGTACATTTCACTCCATCTTTAATGGCCTCTTTGAATTACCCCCCTGATCTAGTTGTTGGAGTGCTTTGAAGTACAGCAACATGCCCCCCAGAGAGATCTGAAAATATAATCAGATATACAGAAAATTAAAAACATGCCATTGACAAGCCTTGATGTAGCATTCTGCATTAAGGCCAACACAGAAGTTCAGCTTATATTTGGGGTGCTGCCCTCTGACGTTCTGCTTGGGAAAGTGTATCTTACATCCCAGCAGGCATGCCTGGGTTTATTTTAATTCCTTTGAAGATTCCACGTTCGTTTCCAGGTTTAATTCGTTCGTTTAATTTTGATGCACAGCTTTTTGTCAGGTTCCATCTTGTCTGCTTCGCAAGTGTTGATGTGGAGTTCGTGATCATAAAAATAATTATTTCTCCGCCTGCGCTGCGTAGGCTGTAAATCAGAGGGAATAAAAGCTGTAATTGATTCCGAGAATAAAATTAATGAGATATGTATATATGTATATCTGTATCACTTTAGATATATTAGGAAAAAAAAAAACATTAATAAAAATGTTTTCTACTTCACACCTTTTGAAGTGCCACTGATCGGTCCGAAAGAGTCAAGACACAAATTAAAGTGATGGTACAGACCCAAGAGATCAATATTTTTGAGAGAAAACTGGTTCTGTAATAATTTTTCTGTAACTACAAAAATTGAAAAGGGGAGAAAAAAATTCTCCTAATTGCTTTCTTTCTGTTCTCACCTCTCTGCCAGCCATAGTTGAATCGCTGCCACCCTTTACCCTCCTGTTGTTTTGTGTGTGACAATGTATTGAATTTCTCTCCAAGTCAATTTGCGTACTTTAATGATCCTTATCAAGATGAAGGTTGCAGATAATCTCAGTTACAGGTCACAGTTAAAGGTATGAGCTTTGGTGTGTATGTCAGTCGCTTTCTTTGGAATCTCTCCCCTCACCTTTGCAGTTTTCTTTTGTCAGACCCTATTTCATCTTTCTCTTACCTTTTGTATCTGTTTCTTCACACCCCACCTAGCTCTTCTTTTCTGTAGTGTCCATTTTTTCTGCTTTACAACATGTGCCTGTCTCATGGGAGTGCCATCTTCCCTTTTTCTCACCTCGACAACATGGCTCTTGACACTGACATACAACTTCCACATACCATCACCTGAACAAAACGCATGTAAACCGATGTGTGCAAAAAAGAGATTCCTTTGCTTTTGAACCCCCCACACACACATACACACGCATACACACACACAGCACTCCTATGTGATTCTAGTGATGAGTTATTTTGCCTCAGGCCTGCTCTTATTCACAAGTTATCTGTCATATCACCCCCACACATCCTCCCTTCTCTCCCATCCATCATCTCACATCCTTGCCTCTCCCACCTCCACTCTCTTTCTCTCACATGCATACAAATCTCACATCCACTTCTTCATCATGTGTCATTACCTCAGCATCACTCTAAAAGTCACAAGACTCTTGGTCTTTATGTCTCTATCCTTTCTTATTATTCCATTGTCCATGTGCTCCCACAACCTGTCTTTGCCCTATGAGCTCCCATTTTCAGATCTAATTTTCACCTTTGGCTGTATGTCCACCTGGACATTATCAGCTGCATTGGATTCATTAGTAAAGCCTGAGCAGAGTCCCTTTTGTTCTCTGTGATGATTATGAAATAAAATTCTGTGGGTATCATTACTGTGATTAAGGGCATGAACCAAGCTATTAGGAGCTCCGGTCTGTCTGTTGACTCACTGATGTGATGAGTTGCCATTTGTCACAAGTAAAATGTTCATATTTGACTATAAATGAATTAATTAGATATGTCTTTTTAATCATCCATAGGTTTATGCAATTCCTTTATACTGTTCTGCTTATAATTTACTCAGGCATGGTGGTCAACATCTGTAGTAGAAACTAGAGAACAATTTATATAGAAAACCCAGAGAGGAAACCCAATTCTCCAGGTGTTGTGACACATTCGATTGTCAGGAAGACCATTAAAGTGTTTTGCTTGGAGCCCTTTCTCTAAAAAAGAATTAGCACAAATGTAAGCATTCTACAAATGAAATAATAATTCAAGTCTATATTCCCCAGTGATTTCCTCCTCTATTCTGCACTAAACAGTCTTTACAGACGGAGAAGAATTTTAATATTTCAAATACTGCAGAGAATTATAAATAAATATTTAAATAATACAGAGATTTTATATTTGAATGACAATATAATGTAATGCAGAGTATAAACCTGCTTCTCTTGATTATAATTTCTATCAAATTTCATATTAATGTAGGCTATGTCATGGTCATGTGCCAAGTGTAATTAATAGCAAGCTGTTAATTTATGACATCAACCATGTATACAGCTTTTGTCTATCACTTTATTATTGTGTGTGTGTAAGTGTTCAAATTGGAGTGCTCACACACTGGTGATCGCCTACATTTACCAGTCGATGACATTGACAGACTAACATAGTTTTGTATGTTAACACTTCACCTTGTTGCTCCCTTGCATCCGTCAATTCCTTAACCCAGGAAGTAAGACGGCGATTTATGGTTTCAGCTTCCTGTGTCCCTCCTCAGAATAACAGATAGATAGTGGGGCTTTACAGACAGATTGTGTCGGTAGCAGGTCCGCAGAGGGGCACAGCTGCATCACCATCTATTTTTACCAGCCATAGATCCTAGTGGTCCAATACTGTCACACCCGAGCATCTAGATTAATGAAAGAGTGACTAAGAATGCCACTGCATGCATTATAAAGCGGTGGTTATTCAGGAAATACACATTGTAATCACACACACATATTTGTAAAATGACACATATTAATGTCACACTTAAATTCTGAAATTAAATTAAGGCTTTTTATGGTTGCACACAAATAGTCATTGTCTCTGCTTGTGGTATTAGTGCATCGATAGCATTTTCTGAAGAACGCTGAGGAAAGTCTTGGTCCTAATGATATCTGTGCAATGTAGTGTATGTAGTGTATTACTTTATGCGGTATCAGAGAGGGTGAATGACCCAACATATTTTTATTACACTTGTGTTTGAGCCATTTCAGATATTACTACAAACATACATCACTTTCTGATGCAATGTGCCATGGGCAAACTTTTCATATTTGAAGAAAGTCTTAGAATTTTTGCTTTCAGAGGTCATCATTTCGGGCCAGGTTTGTCCCAGGAAAAACTGAAACCCCCAGTTGGTTTTAACTGTATTTTCCCAGATATTTTGAAATTTGTTCGATATCAGTCGGCATCATCATATATGCACAGTTAAAAACAATTAAATATAAATGTATCTTATGATGGATATAATCTGGATGATTGTCAGATATTTTCATTAGAATCACTTCATCCAAAGCAACAGCCTAGTGCTTGTTTTCTTCAATATTTGTCACTTCATCGTGCTTCTTTAATATGCTGTCCATTTCTCATCCGTTCTTTAATGGAGTAGTTCTAGTTGACCAGTTGTTTGATTATTCCGTGCTCTGTCATTAAAAGATGGCTGGGTTCGTGAGATAAATCAGTCTGCTGGAGGTCTACAGCAGTCCCACATGCAGGGATGTTTATCTGAAAACTGCTCTTCAGAAAAACTGAAACAGTAACTTTTTAGTGGACACCGGTGATAGGTTTCGGTTGTGCAGGAAATATTAATTTGCGGTGGTATTTAGAAAAAAATAAATCAATAAATCAATACGTCAAAATTTAGACACATGAATATATCAAAAGAAGCAATAGTCACACCCATGTGCAGGGTTCTGCCCACAAGAGCAAACAAACAAGCTAAAATGGTCCTGCTGAAAATTTGAACAAGGAAATGAATAATTCACCACTTTCTAAACCGGGCAGTCTGTTCCTGCAGCTCTTATTTGTTTGGAACTCCGGCTGTCTTCTCCTGGCAAACTCAGACCCGGCTGGTGATTCACACTAGCACCCCGCTGAACTTAAAGTGTCACTAAAGTCTTTCTGATGAGATCCCCCCCCCATCAAAAGTTTTCCTTCCTTCTTTTCATCTTTATGAAGATATGAATATAAATCCAAGTCATACAAAGTATACAAAGTTGGCAACACAGTCCATCTCACCACAATCCACCATTCTGCTGCAGAACCGGTGGCTCAGACATGTGGAGGTGGTTCAATCACTTCCAATGCAAAAACACTCTTGGCAAAATTGACCAGACAACATGACTTACTAGTTTTTCCAGGGCTCCATTTCAGAAGAGTAGACTTAGCCAAAATTTCTTTAGAACTTCCTCAGGAAGAGGAAAAAAGACAATCAAGGCAGTGATAGAACATACGTATAAAAGTCAAGCCATTCATATTCACATGTTCATATGTGTTAATGGCTTATAACTCCATTAACACCCAGGAGTATCTATGAAAGGCTTTGGGCAAAGAGTGAGAAGGAAGGTGATAGTACACACCATATTGCAGATACTATTCAGTGTCTCATTGAAAATTCTCTATTGGTATCCACATATGCGTTGTCAAAGGATTCAGGTGTACATGTCCTGAACAAAACAGAGCATTTTGTTGAAGGACAATAGTCAAGTCAAGTCCTTGCACAAGAGGTGAGGAACACCCTGGTGAGATGTTTCTAAGGTTAAAGAGTTTATTTCTTGTCTTGTTGCTGGGTATTATGAAGTATTATAACTTAATGTACAACAGAACCAGATCAGCAAAGTAGGAGATCAAAGAACTACACTGATATATGGAAAAACTGTAGATGAACAGACTGTTAAAAAAAAAAAAAGATTAAATTTGGTTATTCACAATGTTTTATTTGGTTTATTTCGGAAAGCATGGCACCAATTGAACTGAGAAAAGGTCTATTTTCACAACATTATCAGTCTTTACTTCACACCCTCGAGTTAAATCATGAATTGAATATACTATTACCTTCACTTTTGTTGCTGTAAGGCAATACCTCACATTAGGTTTCTCAGTATGCTTGGAGTCCATGGCACTATGAGCCTATATATTGTTATTATTTCAATCTTATGCTGGAATTAATATTCCATTTTCATAACCAAGAAATTAGAAATATTTTTTTTGCCTTGTCACCATTTTATTTTCTGTATTTAAACCCGTTTTGGAAAGTGTAAGTAAGTAATGCCTCCTCCACAAATGAATTTCCTCTCAGACCCTTTCTTCACTGTCTCTAACGGGCTTATGGGATCTCTCCTCAATCAATTAAAGGCTAACTCTGTTAGTTGTCATGTTGGGAGCATGAGGGCATTTCCTCAGCTTATGAAAATGCCAGCTCACCTTAAGAACGTGTCATCTCCAATTATACCCACACACTATCTTAAGAAAAACATATCATTGTGATTAAGCGGGTTGAAACAGGTTATTCAAGTATGAGCAAAATAAACACCTTAAAAGATGAATAAGAGTCTATTTATTACTACAAGTGCAATGCTGAAGAGTCATTGGGTATATGCTGAATGTAAATGTCTTTGAAATGAATCATTACTCTGAATTTTAAAAACATTGCACATCTGTGCACATCTGTCATACACCTTCACTGGATTGAAATGATGATTTTAATACATTTTATGAAGCCATCATAATGTGTTTTTTAGATATATAATTATTTCAGATTGTGGTTTCCTTTTTGCCCCACTGCTGTCTCCACTTTGTTTTTCAGTACAAGTTTTCAAAATCTGCTTTCAGTAAATCTGTTATCATACATGCTTTGAATCATTTAAAACAGCTTAAAAAATTATTCTGATGAGAGAGCTTTGTGGAACATTCTATTGCATGAGCTATACTATAGGATTAGAGTCATACTCTGCTTTGTACATTACAAACTGAGATCACTTAAGTGCTACTGACATCAAGGCAATGAAAAAGCAAGAAGCCAGGAAACACCAATGTGTGAACAGCATACAAATGTAGATCCTAAAACTGAGTTTCATCTAAACTATGAAGTTCTGTGTCTGAGATGTCACGAGATAATTAATATAAGAAATGTACAACTAAGACACTGATTAGAACTATTTGCACACATTTACCCTGAAAAGCTGCATCCTCTCGGGTTGGTCAAGAACACAGACCAGAGCCCCACCTCCTCCTCTACATTAGCTCTCCAAGAGCTACAACTTGATCTTATAGTCATATAGAGGAGGAACACATTTTTTTATAAAAAGGTTGTCATTTGATAAAAAGATCAACTTGAAAGTGAATATATCAAATAAATGCTCTGTAGCTCAATGAACTACATTTGCCTCTGAAATGTAGTGAAAATAGAAAGTAGCTGAAAATGGTGGGGTTAGTCAATAGAATAAACCTTTGTCAAGAGTGGATAGAACACAACTTATCTGGAAGATAAAGCAATGTGATGTGTGTCTTTGCTTTTCTCAAAGAAAATGAAAACTATTGAGCTGAGTCGATCGATAGCAGCAGTATCTGCGCTAAGCTGCTTAGGAACCACTGCGGCTGCCCGTCATAACACCTGAAAGCTGCCAGGATTTGACACTGACTAGTCTGAACTGGACCTCTGCCACAAGCACTTTGCTTGAAGCACTACAATCAAAGCACATGTTACTAAACCCAGGCCAACCCCGAAACTGGTGAAAATTAGTTATTGTATGCAAATAAAGACTACCAAGGTAAAATAATGGGATGTATGTGTTTACTTATTCTAAAAGAAAATGAAAACTGTTCAGCCAACAGAATCAATAGTGTAAATATTTGCAGTCAGGAAACACTCAGTTGTAACAGACGGACTGTCATAACACATGAAATCAGCGAGTACCTAACACCTAACTCTAACTTTTAAGTAATTTTTCTTTACTCATTTAGGACCATCAATGTAGATTTAAACATAATCTAAATAAAAAACTTCCAAATCTTATGTTATTAAAACATATTACCATTTACTTGGTTGGTTTGATAATGACCAGCATTTTGATTCATTTGTCAACTTTAAAGCGAAAACGGCAGTAAACTAAATGACACGGATTAGATTTTAAACCATCTTTAAACAGAGCTATAAACGAACATCATAACAAAAAATAAATTTTCATCTAAACCACGAACTTTGGTAAAAAATGTGGACAGCAGCAAATATTTTATTCACATTCCTCAAATGAAACACCAGGGCAAAGCGACAGGTTAATTAACAGTGTGCTTATTTGCCTCATACATACTTTAGATTGTGTGACAAAACTGATAAAACGAGAGAGAGAAAAACATAATGTAATGTATCATATAGAGGCTTTTCTCTGTTCAGTTTGAAGACCTGCCGAGATAAATTTGTCTTGCTATGGCTGAAAATGGAGTGAAATTGGTCATTTCTTCATTGTATCACTGGAAATCACACCCAACTGTCATTATGTAAAAAAAAATGTGAAAATATTTTTCCCCAAAATGCATTTCCTCCATTTAAACCTATTGAATAAGGCACATATTCTTTTAGAGTGACCAAAAATCCACATTTTCCTCTTTTAATTTGTGACCTGACGAAACAATGTCAGGCTAAGCTATTTGCTCCTCTTTCCATTGCAACACAGGCAAAGGAAGACTAAATTTTAACCACACTCATGATGTGCAGCTCCACATCAGATCCTGCTGGCTACTCATCAACACCTACAGAGTTGGCATACCATCATACATGCTCGCTCCAACTGGTAGTACTGGCTCCGTGAATAGCACAAGTCAAGGGGCCATCGCGTTTTTTTTTTCTTCTTCCAGGGGGATCTTGCCGAGACAAAGATTGCACAAAAGTGTACAAATGATTTAACATCATGGCTGCGTTACATAAACACCTTCTGGTACTCCACGTCTCTTTTCTATCGCGGTTCTACAGGAGGGATGAGCTAACTGCTTTCTATGAATAGGAACTAGTTGGCTCAAATCCAGAGAGGAAAAAACTCTCCGGTTAGATTTTATAAGAGATACAACAAGCATCGGATACAGTCAAAGCCAGAATGTCTTAATGCAAACTGTTACAGAAAAAGGTCTCTTCATACTTTGGGTAAAGCAAATAAACGTTCACAAAAAATGTTAGACGATCTCATGTGGATGTTTCTGGTTACCATCACACATTTTTTTTGTTTTTTTTGTAATCCTTGGAAAAACCTTAGAGGCTTTGCTTCACCCCAAAAGTTGTACGGGGATTTAAACCACTATCTGCTGAAACACGTTGCTCTCCTCCTTCACTGGATGGATTAAAAATCTATTTCTGTTCTAATCACGTGTGTAAACTCAGTGTAAATAGGAATACAAGTTGTTTGTCACCCTGTTTCTCTAAAGGAAAGTCGATGAGCGAAAGTCTTAGTATATTGTTAGCTGAGGAAAATGTCAATGGGGGACGGTGAAGGCAGCCCTGGGCTCTGGCAGGTCCTCTTACAAGCTTTAATCTGAGTTGGCCAAAATCATTATAAGCCTGCCCCGTGCTTTTTAGCGTTTCCGCTTGGAAGTGTGCGCTTGTCTGTGTTCATGTTGCTGCAGTCATAATGAGTGTGTATGGATCTGTTAGAGGATGTTCATTCTCATCTGTCATATGTGTCTAAGTGAGGCTATGGGCCATTAAGCCTTCAACACACGTCTGGTTTGTTAATGAGGATCCGTGTCACTTTAAAACACCTAGCTGTTAGCTCCTGACGCCGACTAAACTGTGTGGGTATGTCAGCGTGTGCTCACATATTTGTCTGTGGACAATGCTTTGTAGTCTCATTTTCTTTTTTTTTCTTCTTTCTTTTTGTAGTTTCATTTTCAGCAGCGTCTCCTGTCTTTTCCATTGCAGCTTATTTGGCCCATCTAAGATGCTTTGACTCTGATATCAGCTGCCCAGTCCATTTATTTGGTGTAATTATAACTTCCTCTTGGGATTAAGTAAACTATAACTAGCACCAGAACCAAATTAGTCGTAGATGTGGCCGGATGATGCCACTTTACATCGCATTAGTCGTAAATGCAGAACTTTTGTTTCAAAGTAAAGACTGAAAACAGTTAGAATGGAATATGTTAACTGTCCATGGCAAATTATTGTGTTTTGTTGTTATCTGTTCAGCTTCATGGACTTGTTGCAAAGCACATTTGTGTACTATTGATAGAATGGATTTGTCAGGAGGAAACAAAAGTGATAATAAGACCAATAACCATCTTAAATAAGGAAATTTCCACCCTCCAACCACTTCTACAGTCACTTATTATTTAACTGTCCTGTTGTTGTTTAGACTGTCCTGTTGTGCTGGCCAATAAAGCAATTTCTGATTTTTGATAAGGGCTCCAGAACATATTCATTTAGATGACTTTGAAACCATTATTTGTCACAGTGCAACTCAATATCTGAACAAAGTGTTTCAGTGTGAAATCTTTTTGGGCTGTTTTTATTAATCTTTTGTTATTTTTCTTGTGTGTCGGAGCATTACTCACCTTCACCATGAAGTGTAAAACAAGTAATACTTAGCAGAGCATTACTCATCTGACTAACAGAGTGCACCCTGTTTTCTAACGCTAATGCAAGAAGTAAACAATATTTTATTCACAGCTGGTTGTCCATGTTGATTCAGAACATGAGTCAGTAGCACGAGCCATTAGTTCCGTGTCAGCTGTGTACACCGACAGTACTGTTCCTTGAAATCTATTTCTCCATTTTTTCAGGTAATTCGCAGCAGCAGTGACATCAACATGTGGATTTCTTCTCCTCTGCCTTGTAATTTAGATGAATAGCTTAACATTCTGTGTGAAAATATGCTGGCATTAGTTTTAAACAGACCGCCAGCTTGCAAGTAATTTGTTAGGATAATTAGAGGGAGGCTGAAATCACAGCGTTCATATTATCTCTGACAGATTAATGGGAGCCATGGCCCGTCATATAATGTGTATTTGGTTAGTTTGCTTCCGGGTTAATGATTGTGGGATTTGATCTTTAATGTTAGACCACCTTGTCCTTGGAATTCTCAATTTCTGAAAGGTT
Organism: Menidia menidia; assembly: GCA_907169785.1. NCBI lineage: Eukaryota > Metazoa > Chordata > Actinopteri > Atheriniformes > Atherinopsidae > Menidia > Menidia menidia. Next base: position 6,514,944 of record CAJRST010013335.1, read on the forward strand.
TTCCTTTATGTTTCAACAAAAATAATTCCCATAAATAAGAAGTGGAACCTGAGGATGATATGTGAGCATTTTCTGGTTTTGTAGAGCTCAACTTCCTCAGTTGTCCCAGATGGATAAATCCTTTTGAAACAAAACACTCATAGTGGCTAAAGTCTTATCCCGTCTTGAGGATACAGTAGCCTTTGGTGCTGTATGCTTTTTTTGCAGAATAACTAAAATTCATGCAATATCAGTGTCAAAGGACAATATGTTTATTATGGTACAGCGAGCATGCAAGTGGCCTTTGCAGGTTTTGCCTCACAGGTACTGAAAAAAAGACATCTCCAATGAGATGAGAGGTTGTCAATTTGAAAGGCTTCTTGAAGTCCCTAAGCTGTTTTCTTTTCCCAAAAAAATATGTATGTTTTTAAGGATGTATTAACACAGGAGAACCATAACAGCTTGTTGTAAAGGGTAGAAAACTGATGCTAAGCCATCCCACTGGCCCTACTGAGCCGCAGTAGTGACATGGTCCTTCTCTTTGTATTTTAGAACTATTTTCATAACCTGTAAGCCCTACTCAGGTCCAGCAAGCACTAGGTGGTAAATACAAGTTACATCAGTTAGGAGAATCGGGGGTTTTGACAATAACATATAATAATGATCCTTGTTGTTTTCACACTTCTCATGTAACTACAATTATGGCCACCAGAGGTTGGATGTTCATAAAAACTAAAAGGTCTCTCCTACCTGCATAAATGTCTCAGAGGGGTCGAAGCTTGGCAGAAAACATTTTCCACTTGAGCACATACAAATTGTTTTCACATTAGGAGTTTATACTAAAGGAAAACAGATCCCACTCATGGCACGAAGAAATATTTGTACTTTAGGTCTGCTGCTAATAGACCCAGTGCCTTTAATCTTTCAGATATACTGAGTCCAGCTATAAAGTTATTTGGTTTCTTTTCATTTTCCTTCCCTTTACTCTGATGGAAGGGCATTTTCATTATTCGTCCTATGTAGAACCTCAGAAGTAGCTGATTCGACAGGTGGTGATCCATTCTGCCTTGGTTCTACTAGCTGTTTTAATTCCTTATTTAAGCGTGAAATATGAAATGTTTTAATATAAAATGCAAAACAACAGAAAAAAAGCCATCTAGATAAACAAGCTCCATTTTTTAATGCAACTCAGATTGATGCCCCGCAGCAGTAACTAGTTTGGATTTTGTGCAGTAGTTGATCAACACTGTACCTGTTTTAATTGTGAACGACATATGTTCCATCTTGTTATTCTAACTCCCCTCTTCAGTAAACTTGACTCGACAATTACCTTTCCAAATACAACAATCGATAAAAAAATCATCTGTCCCTGAAATGTTTCAGCAAAAGACGTCATTGCTCCTTAAAACTTTGATAGGTCTTTCTGTTGTTTCTTTGTTTCGATCCTCCCAGCAGGTGCTAATACTAATCACTTGGCAAGTGCAACAGAACACAAACATGTTCAAGAAATATATTATAATTTACACTAATTGTATGACATTTAGTTGCACACAGGGCCGTTAGCAGAACCCTCCCCAGAGCACTTAGTCGCGGTATTGGTTTTTAAAACGCCTTAATTTCCACTCTGCTCTCTGTCACCAGGCTTTCATGTTAATTCATTCAGAAATTGTTTTCTTTCATTTGAGATGCGGTCGTTGCTAGTTTACAAGCATAATCATGCTGTGCCCTCTCTTCTCATTTCCTAATAATGCAAGACCACAAGTGACATCGTTTTAGTTTTTCTTTATCTTGTAGAGAAGTTGTTTAGATTCCTCAAATATCTGTCAGAAAGCATTTGTAAGTATTTCTACATAAACAATATTTCGAGGCACACTTTTCTCTTTTGTGGTAATTCCCTCATTCCCCGACGCTACTGGAAATACAACTTAAATTGTTCTTCAAACACCTCTTGTTGTGTATGACTGAACTGAAGGCTTCAAAAGCTCTTAGTAAGAATTATGTGTTCAGCTCACTGAGTGGAAATAAATACACACATGCATTTCAGTTAAACCAGTGTTCCTCTCACCTTTATTCCTGTTCATGTGGTACTTTATTGATTTCTATCAACCCCTTGGCTTTGCCTAAATCCCAGGCCTTTCAACTCATACTTATTTCCTTCCACTTTTATTCCTCCTACAACATTTTTTGGTGCTCTTGGTTAAAATTCATCTTCTGTGAATAGAAGCACCAACAAATTGAAGGCAAAAGATTTTTGATTTTTGAGTTTCTCAAGACTGAGTGTAGAAATAACTCAACACCTTTAGCTACTTCATCCTTTTGCCCTTAGTTGGAATTATTTCCCCATGATAATTTAATAAATGCATACATTACACAGGCTTTAATTGTGTTTTAGGAAATATTGGCTGTTTATGCAAGCACTCAGTTATCTTTTGGATTCAGACACATAAAACGTTGGCAAATAAAATGCATTAATAAGGAATTATTTGTGTAATGAAATTCAATAACCACTTATCTGAGTAAAACTGAAGCTGAAGTATTTGTACATGAAAAAGGTATATTAAGAACTTGGCTCCATTGGTAAATCGGTAAATAAACTTTTTTTTTTTGTCCTTCAGTACATCCTGTTGTTTTTGGGTCTTCACATGAGACCGTGCTGAAGAAAATGTGAGCTGTGACCATTTATGTTACCCCAGCCGCAGTCTATTTGGAGATAAATTGGTGTGTACACCGGGGTCTTGTGCTCCCATTAATGCCAAGCTGAGCTGTAACTGATTAAAACCTGCATCCACTGGTCTAGTCCTCTGATATGGGACAGAATGCCAATGGAGCACACAAAAGAGTGTGTTATTATTGTAATTCAGAGTGCAGAAATAACAAGTTTATAACCTGTCAGCAAGTTTCTAATCTCTCTCCATCTATTCTGTTGTTTTTTCTTCTCTCTTTTAAGACTGACTGGTGGCCATGACGAGTGAGGAGGAGGAGGGCCCTAGCGTTGCTACACCCCTGCCTACAGCACAGTCAGCAGCGACAGTCTCGAGGGTAGCAGCAGCCACAGCTCCCAGCGGCGGCGGTGGCGCCGTCTCGTCCTCGTCCCCCCGCAGGCCCCCCTCTCACCACCTCCCAGGTCCCAAGGCCAAGGCAGGCAAAGAGGAGGGCATAGAAGAGGAGGGGATCATTCGGGATGAGAGGACTGAGGAGGAAGAGCAGGAGCTGGAGGTGGTGGAGGAGTGTGAACAGGATGATGATGATGATGATGATGATGAGGATGATGGCAGCAGCGATACCAGCGTGTTGGTCGTGCCCTACCCTGAGCTGGTGCCCGTGGTATTCTTCTGCCTCAAGCAGACGACCTGTCCACGCAGCTTGTGCATCCGCATGGTTTCCAGCCCATATCCTTTAAACTGAAACTTTTTGGATGATGACATTCTTCTTCCTCGTCCATATTCATCATAATTTACTGTCAGTATCATTCTATATCAAAGATAAGGAAAGAGTTACAGTAGAAGCATTTCTCTCCATAAACTAACTGATATTTAGCTTTACATATCATACACATGTTTGTTAAATAGTGCTGTGTTTCTTTTAGAGCTGAGTTTGTGTTCCCAGATAGACATGCCATACTACAGATTCACCATTTTAGCAAGTGTTTGCAAAATCTGCCCATACCTTGCTGCTGTATTATTTACAGTCTTTGTGTGTTTGCATTTACTTAAAGGTTACAGGTTGTGGGTTCCTTGCTTCAACAACCTCGGGGTGTTGTGCTGAGCTTAGGAACATACTTTTTATTTTGTTGCATTTGTTCGTTTTTTTTTATTCACACATGGGTATCCACAGACACATTTATGCCTTTATAAGAAATAACAGGAGTGCGAAATTACGCAACAAGCTGCACCCACGTTTCACCAGGCACTGCTTATAAAGCTTCTCAAAGTACATAGTTTGCAGTGTGGTGATGTGTGACTCACACTCAATGTTAATATCGCCTGTCAGATACAGCCAAGTATATATGGTAAGAAAACCTGGAGATATGACTGACCTGTTGAAACTTTAATGGAGAAAAAGAGGAAACTGGAGAAAAGGACGAAGCAAAGGTGGAATTTGGTTGTATGCAAAAGAGGAGAAAGTAAGAATGTAAGAATAAAGAAAATTTAAAGGGTATGAAAAAAGAATGACGTAAAAAACTGGTAATCGGAAGAAAAGATTTTATTTATTAGACATGATCTTAAAAGTTTTGTTGTTGTTGAAGGGGTAGGTTGTCAGTCTTTTAGACTAGTTTGGCTGTAAAGAGTCTGAAAAGGTCTTTCGATTTCCTGGTATAGTTCACATGCAGAACGAAAAGTCTGCGTTCGCGAGTTACACACAGCTGATGGATTACATGTCAATCTTGCAACATTCAATCTAATGACTATAAGTGAATTTGTGGACATGTGAGTGAATATGGGGATGCAAACTCGAGTACTGGCCCTGATGTGATTGTCAAGTCCATTTAACTCCCCCAAAATGAAAAGCTCCATATTGACCTCGTGCACTCTGTCACAATGTGCGGTCAGATTGAGTGGTTCGGTGGATTGATCCGCAGGAGAAGTCCTCTTTGTGTTTATGAATCCATGCAGTCCACTACAGGGACGTCTCTGCATGTGTATGATGACGTATTTCATTTGATCCTGTGGAGTGGTGGATTGGCTGACGTCGACCCATTTTCATGTAAATTTCATTATTTTCACTAACCAACCATCTATTTGAAAATGACCCCCAAAAACCTTACATTTTTTGAGAAATAGTTGATTACCATGATGATCATAAAAAAATGGTGAAGGTCTGCCAGTCCATCGCAGGGCCACAATAATCATTTTATGTAATATTAATATAATACTCAAAAGGACCATCCATTTCTTATTAACCTCTGACACGAATAAAACCTATTTAAAAAGGTTTTAGACATCTTAAACTTCCAGCATGAAACAAACCGCATCATATACACAAAACCTACATTGTGTTGACTTTGTGAGAGAGGGGCACGCACACATCAGCATCATCTGAAAGGCACATATGCATATATACTGCATTTAGTCTCCTGGATAGAACGCCTTTGGAATGCATTTTCCTATTGTCTGGTTTTGTTTTTATTTGTTCTCTAACTCCTATCTTTCCTCGCTGCTTACCTTCTTACAAAAGGTTGAGTAGTGAATGTGTCAATGTCATGATAAGGGTGGGAGTGTACTTCACTTGGGCAGTAAGGAGGCATGGATTTATCAGCCAGGGAAAATAGAATATAATGTCTAAGAATTATTTCAAGTGGAGGAATTATTAGAAAAGAGGAATGAAGGAGTAGAGTTTGGAACTGGCTCTCCAAAAGGGAGAAAAGCAAGAATCGGCTTCAGTGCTTTGAGAACAAGAGGAATTATCAAAGCTTAAGGATTTACATGGTAGCATTTGGCTCAGCTCCCCTCTTTACCTCTCTGATGTTATTCAGTGGTTCTCCTGTAGACAGTAAATCATTTGCATTTTTCCTTTTAAAAAAACAAACATTCAGTATGGGCACCGATATGATGGCAGATCAACAGTCCCTGGCAGACAGCCACAAAAGGCAGCTTGCTTCACTAAGCACTATCTATCTCAAATTAAATTAAATGAAATCCAAAGTTTATTTATTAAAAAAATCCAAAGGATAATGTTCAGCAGAACTATATCGGCTGGAAATACGATTTCTGTCATCAAATGAAATGTCACAATTCAATTGGAGAAGGAGATAATGGAGGTCACTTCAAAACCAAAGAGGTAAAATATTGCTTTTTTACGTCTAAACCTGCAATTCTACATGATTGAGAGGCAAAGAAGGTGGTAGAGATAAAGATGGAGTGTGAAGGAAAGCAGGCTGCGTGGAGACTAGCAAAGCATTTGCAGTCAGAACAGATTCCAGTCGGAACGAACTCTGATGGGAAAGGAAGGTCAGATTAATAGTTTTCAATTCACTTTCATTTGCCTCTGGACCAACACATGTGGCCCTCTGTGCCACTGGCATTATTGCACTCTCTCTCACACTACCTTTTATGTTCATAGATTTTTATTGGTATTTCTAGAAGTACTGATATAGTATATGTTGAAGTTTTGTCATATTTTGTTTATAAATGGTTCATTTCTTGTGCATAGAAGTTTTTCATGGCTGTTTTTTATTTAATGAGTAACTGCTAAAAAAAAGGACAATCCAGACAAATCAGTTTAGTCAATATTTTTACTTCTCTGTCGCAAATCCATCTGCTCGTTTTAGATTGATACTTGTAGAGGCCATCATCTCATTGGACTTTGATAACGTGGCAGGTTAAGTTGTGCGAGATGATCTCTGGCAACTGATTGTTTTGGCAATTGGCAGTTTAATGACCTGTGATGTCTGCAATGGGCCATTTGGACAAGACCACAAAAATATATTAGATTCAAGTTTAACAAACAAACATCACGGTAATTGCTTTTTAATAATTGGTTTTCTATGTGGATGGTTGGTCGTATGCTTTGTAATAGGTTGTGTAACACTTTTGTCATTTAATGTCGGACTTTTCAAGTGCCACATATCAAGAAAATGAGAATCGGCGTCATGTAATGCGAATTGACAGCGGATGAGAAGTCCTGTGGGTGATATGATTAAATAATGATTACATTAATGCAGCTAAACTGGACTATCTTGTGAAAATTGTCGGCTCAACAAAATTGATATAATTGCTGAATTAATTTCCTTCCGCTGGCTGCAGGTGATACTTTCATGTCGTCGTATGATATGTTTTTGCTGGTTTTTTTGCCTCGCCTGCGCATAATCTCAACCGGCTGTCTACGCTTAGCATAGAGGTCACTGGTCTTTGTTAAAAAGCAAATGTCTATACAGTATCTTCTAGGAATGTGTTATCAGTGGGTTATGTCTGTAGTTGTCAGTGTTTTCACAAATGGAAACTAATGTTGTGTTTCTGCTGTCGGTGGTAGCACAGCTGAGAGCAGATGTTGCTCTTTTTGATACCTCTGTTAGGATAATGAGTGGACATTCTGTTTGTTTTCATCGAAGCGCCCTGGAATGGACATTGATGAGGATGTCTATAGCTGTGTTGGCTCCTCTGTCTGGATACGTTTTTCTTCCTCATTACTGATCTTCAGTTGATCTTATAATTACCAACTCTTTAGCTTTTGTGGCGCTTGACAGCATTTCTTTTTAGATTCTCTTTCGCTCTGTTTTGCTACCTAACCATGTATCTTCTTGGTCCCCTTCCTTTCCCTGCCATGGTGCTTATGGTAATGTCTTTATGAATTATTATGCTAATTTGACTGTTAATCACTATGCAAATGTCACTTTAACTAACTGTCAGACTGGTGGGGAGAGAACACATAAGGACCTGTCCTTTCTTCTTTTCTTTTGCTCCCTCAATTAAATCTACTTCTATGGGTTTACATACTCATTCAACATTAAAAAGTCAGACTTTTTTTTAATGAACTATTTCACAATATAAAAACCTTATGCATGCATTTGCCACCATCTTTAATTGTTCCCTCATCCTCCTTTTTAGTTTCAAAGGAGATCTTCATATTCAAAAGAGCACAGATACTTTTAGATTAAACAGTGTGACACTTAGAAGGATTAGGCTGATGATACACATGTAAGGGGCAGTAGAAGAATGTATGAACTCTATGATGTATGAGTTTTTTCTTTCATGATATAGCGTCTTAGAAATAAGCAAGTGGTTTATTAATGCTCAGGTATGAATATGGTCAGTAAGTTTGTATGTTATGTTCGAGCATATATATATATTTTTTTTTCTCTCAGCAAAAAAAAACAAACTGAACAAATACATGTCATTATTTCATGCTAATATATCTCTGGAAAATATGAGGATGTTTACCTCTGTTTACAGTAATCATGTCCCAATAAGAGCACACACTGAAACGTATTGAAAATAATTTTTAAAAAGAGGTAATAAAAAGGTCAGGACATGCAAATTAGCTGCTTAGTATGCATCTGAGTGATTTATACACGCAGACCTAATAAGTCCTTCGTACTGTAGGACAGTGAAGTAAATTTCAATTTGAAATTCTAAAGCACATTTAAACATCTGGTGGCTGGAAAAGAAAGCCATCATGAACAGGTTCATCAGAACAGAAGTGAATCTTTTCTAGTTGATTTCTGCCTCTGTGTGAGAATATAGGGTCAGTAGGGTTCTTTATTATAGGAGTCAGGGAGCATGGTCAAGTCTGATTTGATGGACAGACATTTTGAAATTTAATTGGTAGTAGTTTAGAAATATGCACACCAAAACTGGAGTTAATATTCCAGTGTTTTTTGTTTTTTATTCATTAATTGGTAAAAGAAAAACAAACTCCAAGGTGATCTCGTCAAATTTTGACTGACTTTAAAAAAAAGTTTGATTAGAAACCATCAGTTTGTATTCAAATGTCATTTCTATGGGTTCTTATTCCTAATGTCAGACAACTTATTTTGCACTGTTAAATCTGTAGTCCTTTCACACAGAGATATTGACCCTACTGATTTAATTTATTTTTCCATCTCGGCATGTTAATCTATTTTGTAGTTACCACCCGTGCTCCAGACATCCCTGTGCCGTTGATGTTGGGCATTGCTCCACTGCCTTCATGCTGGTTGCTGCCAATACATATTACTGTCAGTGTGGCATCGCCCACTGGGCCTGCAGGTGCTGAAATAACACAATGACTCCTGTGGTGAGATGGCAACAGGGTGTGCGACACCTAGGTGTGTGTGTGAATAGGTGAGAGGTCATCCAGAGTGAGCAGAGTCCTTCAAAGATCCACGGACACAGTAATTAGCACAGCGGGCTCTGACTAGGTTTAGACGAGTGTATGCGTGTGTGTGTATGTATGTGTGTGTATGTGTGTGTGTGTGTGCGTGCGTGTGTGGGCATCAGCATCACCAACATTAGCACTGCTGTTTTCTTGCTCTGCCTACTCTGTCATCCCCTCTTTCATCCCTCACTCTACGTTTTCTTTACCTCACAGCAATCTGCGTTGCCATAGTGATGAATAGAAGCTGTTTGATTTGACCAAAGGTCCCTCAGACTGGCATGTATGGATTCAGAACAGTCAGTCAGTCTGACTGTCATCAGAGAACCAATGTCCACTCTATTTATGATTACCTGAAAGCCTTTGTGAACACTTCATATGTTTCAATTTTGTTTTCAGGTTCCTCGGTAATAATCACAGCTTATCTGCATCAGAAGAAATGAGGCAGAATATAATGGATTAAACACTAAGAATAAATAAAAAAAGTTGCAGAAAACTGATGGCCATTTAACACGTAATTACTCTGAGTTAAACATCAGAGAGCAAAACCCCTATTTCCACACATCGACTGCTCTCCAATTAACGGATACATTTCTAATCAGACAATAGATATGGTACAAATTATACGTATGTCACTGACATATGGAGCTCTTTGTTTTTTATTGAGCATGTATGTTAATTACAAACATCCAACCTTGAGTAAAGAAGCAAGGTAAATATGGACGAGCAGGAAATAAAAGTGGGCTTGTAATGTGAAGATGAAAATAATGAATGTAGGTGTTATTACACCTTCCTCCGCACACATTTAGCCAACTTTAAGTACTTGTACTGACTACCGAGCATGTGAACATGATCAGTGGAGACCTTGCATTGCTTTCCTAAATGCAAAACAACACAAAAAACACCACACTTACAAAATCACTGAACCACCCGGCTATTATTTTAAATACATGTATGAATACACTTCACGAAAAGACAATGAAGCCAATTTTAGTAAATGGCTGCGATTAATCAGTCATAAGCCGTTCCCTTCAATGATCCACAACGTTGTCATCAGAATGTAGAGGACTCAGATTGCAATCATCAAAAATAGATACAAATTATATATAAACATGGCCTAATGAGGTGATTATTTTCTCAATAAGTGGAGGAGGGAAAAAAAAACTTCATGTTAGATAATTGCAGTGGATTACAATCCATTTAATTTTGTGCTAATACCAATATTTTAAAACCAAGTTCAAGTACTGTTTTTCTTCTTTTATTTTATTTGTTTCATCACACAAATAAAAGTGTACTGTCTTCAAAGACACATACAAGTAATTCATAAATGTGGCTGATTTAATAAATAAATAGATAAAGAGACTAATTAATTCTGGGAACTCGTATAAAATATGTCAGCGTAAAAAATTTAAAGTAAGCAACTCAAAGTGAGAGCATCTGTTAAGTGAATTACAAAAAACAGTTCAAATAGAGCATGGAAATTGAAAGGGTTGGTCGAGGAAGTTAGTGACAAACTTAAATAAATTAAGTTTAATATTAAAGCAGAGAAATATATAAATTGTATGCCTTACAATAGCCAACATATTTCATTATGTTACCTACTTCTTTTGGGCAGCATTTATTGGCAAATGAATCCATTTACAGAGCCATGTCGATATTATGCTTTTACTTGTGATTATGACAGTTTCAGTCCTCCATATGGGAACTGTTGACTGGCATGTGTAAATGTGTTAATGTGCTGTGTGTAAAGATGCATGTTTGTTTTGCAATGCGAACTGAATTTAGCCTCCAATCTAGGACGCCTCTCATCGCTGCCGAATATGACCCTGAAGATCCCAGATTTTGTTACCTTTATTAATATAATGATTTTTTCCATGTCACCTTCTTATGTCTGAGACAACACATAAAATAAACCATCTGTTCATTCTGACAGACTGGAGCTTTTTCAATTCAGTGTCCTGCTAATTTGAAGTGACATGAAATTTTAATCACTGGAATTATGACTTGAATACATCCGGAATCCTCCAGGTGTATGGATTTAAGGATTTAAGCGCATTGTTTTCTCTTTGAATGACACATAGTGTTTTGAATCAGTGCAAAATTAAAAATTATTCTTTCATTCCTTGACTAAATTGGTTGAAATAACTAACGCCAATTTTTTTAGAGACACATTAGGCTAATACACAGCAAAGGGCAACAATTTCTTTGACATTTTATTTTGTTGGTATGTTTAAAGAAAATAACTCGCATTGACTGTTAGGATGCCGAGGCTGAGTTTTAGCAAATCTTTTTCAGATACACTGACGGTGACATGAAACACTAATTTTGGTCTGTAAACTAGAAGAAAATCAGAATCAGACTATCAGAATGTCAAATCAAAGGCCGTTAAAAAGTGTTTATGGGCAGTGAAAGATCAAGTTCAAGTTCGAATTACGAATTTTCAAAAACTTCCTATTCACTGAAAATTGACTGAAGGTGCTTCCTGCTTTGACTTTTTGTATCAATACCAATGAGACACATTGTGAGTGAAAAGATTCACGGCAGGAATCTTTCTGTGCTTTAGTATTATTCGAGGGCAGGTCCATGGTACTCCTCCTTAGACTTGGTTCGTGTCTTGTACTGTTGCTTCAGTAAAACATACATTATAAATTCTGATTGCGAGAATGCCAGTTTAAGAATTTGGCAGACTCCTTTCTTAATATTTCTAGCATTTAAACTATTGGCCTGTGTATGTAGTGGTCAGTTTGCCCATTTGGATTATGATATCTGTTATACAAGCATAGTAATGCCTGGAAATAGAAATAGCGAATTAATCTGCTCGTGGGAAGAAGAGGAAGCCCACACATTTATTGGCTGTATCATATTATCACTGCACTACATCACAGACATTGCAGTAGTGATATAAGCATGAAGGGAAAAAAGCAATATGGAAGGCACAGCAAATCCCACCAGCTGCTCTAAAAAAAGATTCTCTGTGCTTGTTTGGGTCTTTTTCTTCCATAAATGCTTCTATCTGTAATTGCTCACCAAATATTTTTCTATTACTTCTATTCCATCTATCTTACCATCAGTGCTGAGACATCCCAGCTTGCACCTGTTGTATACCACTAGAACTCTATCTGTCGGTTCCCCAGGCCTCTATACTGCTGCAGTTTGACTTCCATCCATCACCAAGAGGATAGGGACAACTGAATTAACTGACAGATGCATGGCACGGATCTTCCTCGTGTCAGTTTAGGGTAGGGTATGCACAAGAGAACGTTATTTACTTATTATATAACTAAATCCTTTCCCGAATGCAATGTTCTCATACAATTATGTTACATATTGAACATATTATTAAGCTAAATTGTTGTTTGTGAGTGAGTGACATTAAAAATGTAAAACATTTAGCTAATTTCCTTTGCAGAAAAGATCCTTAAAATTGTAGATGATGAACCGAGGGTTTAATTGGTCAACATGTGCGTTGTTGTGTGCACACTTCATCAAGCTCATTGGGTGTTGATACAAGCCTACAGATTATTTTGAGGGCCATTCTTCTCCACTCTAATGATCTGGCTTTAAACATTGTCATTTGTAATTGAAAATAGCTTTTTCCCAAAGATTTAAAGCGTTCCATTTAAGCAAGTCTGCATTCATAGCAGGATCTCTCTGTGAATGGTTCTGATAATCTTCTAAGAACTGTTTTGGAGCATTTTCCAATCCAAGATTCTTTTGTCCAGGAATCGAGCTCATAATTAATTGAAGAAATGTAAAGCAACAGTGTTTTTTTTAAGTTTTTAATTGATGATGGGTTCAGCAAGACAATTCTCTGGAGCTGAGGTAGTGTATGCATGAATAATGCACACACAACAAAGAGGTTCTTAATAATTTTACAGCACTAGTTGCCACAGCAACAGGGCAGAGCTTGTCTCCAGGAATCCTCCTGTATGGCAGCTGTGCACCGGCCATCTGTGAGAGAACTGGAGGGGGAGACGCAGAGTGAAAAAGTACCCGAGGATTTGAGGAGGCGGAAAGTTGACATGTTCTTAAAAACAACGTATCATATAACTAAACCTTGTAATTTATATAACAGAACAGAATTGAAATGGGTTGAATATAATGAATAACTGTTTTTGAATACTTTGAATGCACTGCACACAAAATGAAGAACTTTCGAAACGATGCACTCATACATTATACCAAGGTGCTCAGAAAAAAAGCTGTCTAAAGTTTTTTTTCTTTCTGCCAGCCAAGCTGACAAACTCATACAGCTGTCATGACAGCATGATTGAACTATGCAGAAATATTTAAATATGACAGTTTTATAGAAGAATTCAGAAATCAAGAGCATATATCTTTCTAAATGGTGATGTATCAATAACCAAATGTGTTATTGTGTATTATTAATAATCTTTTGTTAAATTTTTATTTCGCTTTAGAATTATTCAGCAATTGCAGGGCCATTGTTCACATAAAAAGGGTCGTGTTTCTCATGAGACCGCATGGATATGTCTTTGTCACACAGTTACTTTTAGTAATTCCAACCATGGGAGCAAAGATAAAAGTTGTTCATAAACATTTTACTCATGTTAACCCTTTAAAGCTTGATCCATGAAAAAAAAATTGAGATATTTTTTAAACAGGCTTTATTTGGACCTTTAACAAAAATATATATTAAAAAAAAAACATTGTTCAATGTTTTTATGCATCATCATAATATAAGTAAAAAATATTGTTGTGTAGTCTTCTGCCCACTGTTATCAGGTATATCTGATCGTGTACAACTGTGTTTTGAACTAAGTTTTTACCGTTAAATGGTGCAAGAGGTCTCTGATGCAAAACATTTCAGAAACTGTTTGTATGAAATATGATACATATGGCATCATAGGGTAAAGAGTTAATGTGCTAATTTGGCATAGTGTGAACTCATTCATTTGGTCTATGTGTCTTTGTCTGTGTGAGCGGTTCTGACCTGACAGCTTAGGGAAAAGAAGGGTTGACATGAGATGCTGTGAAGCATTACTGCATGATATCCCATGACATTTACTGCTGTCCAACACACACATGCACACACACACACACACACACTATTATCCACAAATACACCACTCTCCCTTTATTCAGTCAGCTGTAATAGATCGAAGATAGAAATTCTGGGAAAGCAAAGATTTTTTAAGTCACTCTGAAAGTAAGTAGAATGGAGGGAAGAGGAGGGAACAGTGCCAATAAATGAGCCAATATAAAACCTAAAAATATACTTGTTTGAGGAGAGATAAAAGTGAACCATCTTCAAACAGATGGGGTGCTGTGTTGAAAGTAAATGGGTAAAAAAACATGGATTGATGCTATTTACAAAGCATATAACCTTGTACTCATTTGAAATAGTACAAAGGCAACATTTCAGATGCTAGAGAATTGTCTGAAAAATGTATGCTCATTTTGAATGTGCGGCCGGAGGGTTCAATTAATGTTGTGGAGGATGAATATTGATGTGAGTGTTCTACATCACCGAAAGCTTATACAATTTCAAAAAGGATCTTATAGTTATCATTCGATACTGCTCCAATAAAGGCGGCTAGTCTTCTTAGCAGAAGAAGCCATGTTGATGTAACTCAGGCTAAATGTGCCTGAGTTACCTCCCCTCATATCCCTGTCTATTCATTTTCATCCCTGCCCTATTTTTTGACAAATTTACTTCATGTGATAGTCTATTGGTTGCCATAGAAACCTGAGAACGTTTGCCTCACGTGTGTCTCTTTGGAAACAATAAAATCAAGAGACAGAAGGCGAAACAGAGAAAAAAAAAAGTAGAGATTTTGAGGAAGGTTAAGAAAGAATGATACCATGCAGTGAGGTATTAAGAATTCATTTAGCCCCTGCTGATGCACACTTTCAGCCTCCCAGCTCTTCTCAGCTCCTGCACACTGATTCTTTTGGCACATCCGCATCTGGTTGGTAATGGTCCCCCGTGGCACTGTATTCTAGCCTTTTTAAGATTTGTTTCCCACCAGTTTTGTGGTGGACACCCTATATTTATCTACAGCACTGAATGGAGCTGTGGTGCACCTTTACTCTGCTTTTGTTGACAACTTTAGAGCTCAGAGAACAGTTGATGGATGGATGGATGGATGGATGGATGGATGGATGGATGGATGGAT
>CAJRST010013335.1:6529862-6548771 GCA_907169785.1 Menidia menidia
GGATGGATGGATGGATGGATGGATGGATGGATGGATGGATGGATGGACGGACGGATGGATGATAGTTTAAATAGATCGATTTCAGCTGCACTTGCACAAATATCAAATGCCAAAACGTTCCGATCCAAATAAAACTATTTTTTTTCAGAATTTAGAAGCAGAAACGTATAAATGGGAAATCTGAGAGAGTACACACAGAGAATAGATGAGCAATCACTCGTTTCAGTATGTGTCTAATTGTTGATGCTTTCATAGGTATCCGGCTGTGTTGTTGATAACCAGGACCAATGACACAAAAAGCATCATTTAGAAAGTAGTATCCATTTAAAATCGTGCCCGACAGTGATGTCAGGTTTGGCTCTGTAGGGTGTAAGGTTGGGTTGGATAAATGAGTGTGGTAGGACAAATTTCCCCGGTAACCTCTCACGTTAATACTTAGCCTAAGAGATCTTGATATTAAACGTGTCTCCCTGCCGTGTTATTCATCTTTCTCTGATTGCTCTGATATAAAACTGATTGAATATCAGTGTGTGTGTGTGTGTGTATGAAAGAGAGAGAGAGAGAAAGAGAGAGAGAGAGAGAGAGAGAGAGTATGTGAATGTGTATTTAAATGTGGGTTGGTGAACGTGAGTGTTTGTGTATCTGAACCTGCTGGTTGTTCTTCACGTGTGTGCTATTCTGCTCTTATGAGTGTTGGGAAGTGGGTGTTTGCGCATGTGTTTATGTGTATGCATGTGTTTTGCCCACTCACAATCTATCTTTATCCACGACGCGATATCTACAGTAATCCATCCCTTTGTTGGTTGATTCAACCACAGCCAATAGAAACATCTTGAGAATCCTATCTTTTCCAAGAATTCTGTCAGTGTAGTACGCTGCGAGGGGAATAGCTTCCCAATTTTTCTGTCTTGGATTTCTTGCTGATGCTGCTTCCCTCCTGTAGGTTGTGTGTCGTAGGCAGCTGTGGGAATATTGAAGCATCTCTGGCTGTATAGCCTCAGGGAGGAATTGGGCCTCCTGGGTTATTACAGCAGATCCTCCTTCACACGCTTGTTAGCCAAGCAGTGCAATCCCTCCCTGAACAATACGTACTGAATCACTCCGTAACTCCCTTTTTTCTTTCCTGGCACACAGCTTGATATCTCTCGAACGTTTGGCCCGCTCTGTTAACCTCTCCTCCGAACAAACGTTGCGCATGCCTTGGTACTTTCAGAACATTTGGCATCATTACTCCTCTATGTTTTCCTGCTCTGCATTTAGCCAGATTGAAGTAAGATTCTTCTTATGGGAACTACCGAACCAGCAGGTTGTCCCGGTTAAAAACACGCCGGCTCAGGATGTTCAAATTCAATTATCTAAAATGTACCTGTTGCTCTGGTTACGGTTCCTTTATCTTTTTAATTTGAGGAATGGATGTCAGGGGCCTGATAAAGTTAAATAGGAAATGACTTGTCTTATAGTGTACTCATCAAACCAAAAGGCATTTCCCACAAGATTTCGCTTCTACTTCAAACAATAGCTATAATGAAATGTCTGTAATCTCAGAAAAGTCATGGCAGACCATACATTTTTTTTACGCATTGTTGCTTTTTTAATTGAAAATTTCAGTCTGAAAAATTGTAATTATTTTGACTTGAATCATTAGCTTTTTGTTTTAGCTTTTGAAGCTGAATCACACACTGCTTTTTCATCTTTATTCAGTGTAGGCATACAAAAAGAGAATCAAATGTTTGGAGTTGTGAGTATCTTTGAAATCCTTTAGTTCCTCCATTGTTTCACTCTATGAACCAGTGTTATCTTTGACCAACTGTGTTCCCACATGGTTCGAACGTGTGAGTATGATGGTGATCCTGCTGAACTGCGTAACCCTGGGAATGTATCAGCCCTGTGAAAACATCGACTGTTCTTCAGACCGTTGCCAAATATTACAGGTATGGAAAACACACTTTTGTAATCGTAATTTTGCCTTTAATGCTCTCCCTTGAATTTTAAGAGGATTTCACAATGTGAAAAACACAGTATTATGCAAAGTCCCTCACTCATTTGGTTTAAGCCAAAGAAACAAAACTCTTATTATATTTTCTTGCAATGATCATTTTTCTAATCTCAAATGTGACTTGTATTCATGACATTTTCAGGACCACCAATACAACATTTACAGCACAAAAAGGTCATGAATCATTTTCACATTGCTACTGGCATTAAAATAAGACCAGTGTTCTTGATGTGTTTGTTTGGAATAATGTGGTTTTTGCCCAACCGTTTATCGGGGGTGCAGTCAAGATGGATTTAAATAGTCAAGTATTGTTTTTATTGTTGTTGATTTGGTTGACAAATCAGAATCAGCTGCCCATTAACCATATATGTAAAAATTATTCAGATTGTGGTAGTATTTAAAAAGATAGATTATCATGTTGATTATTTCCCTTTTTTATTAGTTGAAAAAAATTGCTTAATAATTGTTTTCTATTGAATTCATTTACATTTCTGTGTCTATTTTTGAAATAGACTTTTTTCTTTTCACTATCAAGTTTTAGGTCTTATTAGTGATGCGGTGGTGAGCACTTAATCCTTTCAACACTATGGGTCTCAGTTCAAATCCTGGCTGGAGACTTTCTTTGTCAAGTTCACCCTGGTTTCCTCCCACCATCCAAACACATGCATTTTTGATTAATTACAGACTCTGTTTGACCTCAGGGGCAACTGTGAGCTGTGTGTCTCGTTTGTCTCTGCGTGTGGCCCTGTGAGGGACTGTCAACTCTGTCATGGGTGTATCCCAACTGTAACCCAATGACAGCTGGGATAGCCCCCGAGTGATCCACATTTTTAAACAACTGAGTGCAGAAAATTGATGGATCATCAGATTTGCATGAACTTTTTAAATGCACCTTTACTATATAAAGTGGGGGAAATAAGTATTTGACCCCTTGCTGATTTTGCAGGTTTGCCCACTTACAAAGAATGCAACGATCTATAACTTTAATCATATGTACATTGTAACAGTGAAAGACAGAATCCCAAAGAAAATTCCAGAAAATCACATCATATGAATTTATAAAAATTGATAACCATCTGATGAGGAAAATGAGGCATTCTTTGTCAGTGGGCAAACCTGCAAAATCAGCAAGGGGTCAAATACTTATTTCCCCCACTGTATAGGGAAAAAATATGTTAAATTCACAGAATCACACAGACATAATTGTATGCAAATGATCTAACCGTCACGACACAAAAAAGGTAAAGTGTGTTCTATAAGGAGAAGTGCATTTCTTTATGCATATGTTGACGCAAATGATGAATATACTAGTTAAAATGATCCCAATGCATTTATCCCATGTACTTCTCATTCTGATCTCACCTCAGTCGGCCAGTAAATGCATCCTGCCCTGCTGTGACCTCGAAGCTTACTTTTGTGATCCACTGCTTGCATGTGGTGTTCGGTGAAGCACGGGTTGTTCATGCATTGCGTCCTAGAAGCTTTCCAAATCATCTGGCAAAACACAGAATCCCTCTGCACTAATGTCAGAGGTGTTTCGAGTGGGTGTAACATCTGTGAGCAAGCCTGTGAACGTATGTCTTCAGTCTGTTGGTGTAAAGCGCTTGTTAAATCACCCTGGCACACTGGTCTTCTCATCCTCACACAAACACACACATTCCCTTGTAGGAAGCACACACTGCAGATTGATTCAGCTCTCTAAGGGGGAGTGACTGCTGAGTTGGACCTAATAGAATTTTGCCTTCGGTATCTATAGACCCCATTCAATATCAGAATGGATTTAGTGAGCTGCGTTCTGGGAATCGATACTCTCCTCTTAGAAAATAGGCTGTTCGATACCTTGGTCTTAAAGCTGGCTTGTAAGCAAAATCTATAAACTCCACCAAATGTGGACTTAATGTTATCTAAAGACATATATCGGGAAAAAGGGTAAATGTTGTCTTATAATAACTTAAATCAATATGACTTTATTTCAGTTTCACATAAATAACTGTATAAAAATATGGGTGACTACAAGATATTACAATATGATCAAGGGAGACATGAGAATTCCTTTTCTGAGCAAGCACTTGGCAACAGGAAAAACTTGCAAGAGAGAGAAATTTCTGGCAGAAGCAGGCAGAGAGAGAGAGAGAGAGTCATCCACTTTAGTCAGCACAAGTGAATGATGGGAAGGAAGAGGAAAAACTGAGCATTTAAGAAAAAAAAAGAGCAATAAATGTCAAGGATGTGTCCTAAACCACTTCCAGCGGGCACCAAAGTCATGCCTGTGGACATATTATGTAATGATTTACCAATTATACGAATGATCTGATATTATTTTCCATTAGTTAGTCATTGGTAAAAACTAAACTCAAAACGCTGTTCTTATATTTCAGTAATTTCCATTTGTAAAGTATGCCTTACATTATGAGCAAGACAATCCAGGGCACTGAATAGCTGTCTGTTTTATGTTGGGGAATCTGCTAATGCCCATAGTTTTCTTCGGAAATTAAAAAATACTCAGTGTCACTGGACATAAAATTAAGAAAAAACAAGACATAGGATGCAGAATCTAAACCCTCAACATCTAAACAGTCAAAACGCTAAAAAGAGAACTTCAATAATGTGAGGCAAAAAAAGAACTCATTTGCCGCCATTTTCCATTTACTAAACTTTACCAGAGTTTGCACCATGTCCGTCTTTCTGAGACGGTTGCAAACCTTTGCTGTCTGTTAAGATAAGTAGGCCAAATTTGGAGTCATTACCATCCTCACGGACCTCTCAATAATATTATTTTCTGCAGCAAGGTAAGCACACAAGATAAGTTGGTTCAGATTCAGATCATGTTTTGTACAGTTCTTCCCTCTGAAAATCTAATTACTGGCAACACCAAGCGTGTCAGTTCATCACTAATCCCCCGTTATACAAAGAGAAGAACACCATCTAATCAAGGGTTTTTGCAAACAACAAAAAGAATATGCCATTAGCCAGCTGAGGTCTTTGATTTATTTAGATTTTTTTCTCTTCCTTTTTAATCAGATGTTTAATTAAAGCTGGGAATTAGAGGGGGGGATCCATGCTGGGCTTATCTCTAATTGTTGTTCAAACAAATTATTCTCAATTATATTACCGTTTATAGCAAACTGCGCATTTGGTCAAAAGGTTTATGGTGGGCTGGGGGCCAAGAAGGAGAAAAGAATCAGAGATTTGATAGAGAGAAAAAAGATTGCAAGGGAGGCTTGGACAAATGAAACAGACTAAAAACTGATTAAAAAATAACAAGGTTTGAAGGGAACAAGGAAGAAGAGAATGGTAGATGAGCCATTTTAAGGAGGAGGTTAATATGACCCCTCATGAGTTGATATCCAAATTATATTTCTCTTTTTGTGTGCCTGATATACTTCAGATTTAACTCCAACACAGTCTTCACTGCCATATAAGAACTTACATATTTCAAAGATTACATTTGTACGGTGTTATTGGTAACAGCTACATCCACCTTGTATGTTTTAATCCTCCACCATTGTGTTAAATTCTTTTTACTGTAATTAAGCTTTGTACGCTTTTCCAAGTAGCATTTTCACTTTCTTTACTGGCTCATTTATCGACCGAGTGACATTTAGTAGATAGAAAATTCACACAGCACAAAGCCATAGAAGTTAGTTTCAAGTACCAATTCTTTCCACTTTAGAGCCAGTAAATGTTTTAAACTCTGCATAAACAGAAAAATTGTAGCTGATTTGTGTGAAGTTAAAGTAAACAGTAACCCTAACACGAACAGAAAAGCCTGTACCCAAAAGCAGGCCTGCAAAATAGTTTAAAGGATTTTAAATTTAAGCCCCTTGAGAAATCATGAATGATTCGCCTGCAAAGTTGAGGGCATTGAGCTAAGACCCTTTTAAAGTTAAAAATCCTAGAAGTGTGGAGAGTCCAATGCCCTTTGGTTTTGGTTTTGGTTTGTATGACTGGATGCCTCAATGCCTTTTAACGGTGATGGCATCAGCCATGACCATTTGACATAATGGTCAATGATAATGTAACACACCCTGACCATAACATAAGAAGCACATAAACAAAAGTTTATTCATTTATTACATGCCTTTTTATTCATTTTAAGACATCACACAGCCTGATGATTACCAATGTAATAGAAGCATTATCACTTTTGCTTTCAAGGATGGAACGTCAGTGTTTTTCATCGTGTTTGTTGACGATCTTTTTCCTCAAAGCATGAAGTTTCCTCCCTAACATGTTTCTGTGTTCTTTTCCAGGCGTTTGATGCATTTATCTACATCTTCTTTGCTATGGAGATGGTGATAAAGATGGTTGCTCTTGGAATCTTCGGTCAACGTTGTTACCTTGGGGACACATGGAACCGGCTTGATTTCTTTATCGTAATGGCAGGGTAAGTGTTCACTTTACTTTGAAAAGGAATGCATAAGTGATTAATACAATTTTCTGCAACAATACATGGGATATTAAGTGAGTATACGTATTTTATGTTCTGATATTAAAGTTTAATGTCACGTGTTGCAACTCCAGCTTCCATGTAAAAGATGTTTGAAGCATCTGAAGGTTGAAGTATTTAATTGTAATTAATGCTGTATTTGTTGAAAGGTCAAGTCTATAATCCATTTTCCATCTTAACCTTTTGCTGAGCCCTTGTGCTGCCATGCATGGCTGATCATGTAGTTAGCATGACATAAGATATTGATATGTTGGGTGTCACTGGTTTTCACCTGGACGTTGCAAGGGTAAATGAGTGATGATACAGTTCAGCTGAGCTAATCAGAGCAATGTAATTCAATGAATCAGATGAAAATGCCCTGTCATAAATTGTAGGTTGTCACTGTTGCAGATGACTTGAATGAATGTGGTTTTTGGCTGGTGAGATCAAATTCACCACACGAGTGATGGATTTAGTCTTTTGGCCCGTATGATACATGTGTGGATAGTTTAAAATATGCAATGATCAAATGGGAAAAAAAAAGATAACGCCTTTACAAAAAATACAATGAAACTTAAGGAGTTATCATTTAAGCTCCTGCGTTCTTGCTCCCTATAGATGGCTCCGAGCGCTTGTCATGGCAACCTGTTTCAATCTTTCTAATGGAAGTACATGACTCTTTCTACTTTTACTTTTCTTTGATCTCTAACTATTTGATACAATCCCTGACTGACACTCTTTCTTGCTGAGCGCAGGGTTAGCATTTCAGATAATACAAATGTTTGTAATTTCCTTTTTCATAAAACATAATTTGTGATCTTTGGTTACATTTCCTTCATTTGTCCAGACTGAGGGACATGATTTGTGGAAAAAAAATGTTTGTGCTGTTTCCACAGAGAGTTGGAAAAAAAACAAACATGAAAATGTGAAATTATACAGACCGATTTGTCAGAGTCTGTTCCAGCCCACATCAACAGTACAATCATTCCACGAGTCAGCTTGTCAGATGGTCCAGAGCAGGAAAATAAAAGTCTCCTTTGCTTTACAGGGCCTATTCAATATTCACGATAAGCCTGGATACAAAACTTCTCTTTAGTAGAATTAAGAAAAAAAATCATCTTCCTCATTTTTGGTAGAATATGTAGTAAGAAGACTCTCCACATAGACATTTTGAATTTATTTTCCTCAGAACATCAAAATGGCAAAGACTAAAGCTCTTCATATTCACTGGACCATATTCTCATATGGTCCAGTGTTGTGTTACATCAGTTGGGGGGAGCACAAAAATAGTTCCCAGTGCATTAAAATCAAGAATCCCTTAAGCCCTTGCCTGTGCATTGCTGATTGGAATTCATGAGTGAGAATATGGTGGTGGAACAGATGCTTTGGGATTGGGAAGTTTCCACAGAGAGCGAGACACAATCTAAATACGCCGCTGATTCAACACATTTTTTTTCTTCCAGATGTGTCAGGGAAAATCACTAGCTATCTCCTCATGGCCATATGTGTCATGATGTTTGCCAAATGATACATGCAGGACTCATTTTCTTGACCGTTTTTTTGTGGGTGGATTTAATAGTCATTTAGCTCCTGAATACATGAATACATGAATACATACTGCTATTGTCTACATTTAGTCATTGCAGGACTTTCTGTCTCTTAAAGAAATCACACAGAACTGTTTAGAGAGTATAAATGCAGCTAAATTAGGAAAGTACCTCTAGCCCTACTGTATTTAATAATAAAAAAGGTTTGCTGGTTTTATCATAAGAACACCATATTGTCTTAAAAAGCCACAGTGATAAGCATTCAATTAGAATTGATACTAACAAAAAAAACACATCAGAAATTATAAGTCATTTTGGGAAATTCTCAGATGTTACATTTGACTGTGAGCAAGTCAGTGGATTTGAGCATTTTTCTTGGTTTAAAGAGTCACAATAAGTGGGTGAGAAAATATTTAATGCTTAATTTGGTGGAATTGTGAGGATTTATAACTTGCAACCTACACATTTCTCAAAGATTTAAGCAAAGCTTAAAGAAATCTGCAAATGCATATATTCTCCATTGGAAAGTTTCTCAACATCCAAGTAAGAAGATTACTGACAGAGCTGCTTGGAATTGTATACATCTCAAACCTTATTTAACCACTTTGACTCTCTGTGTGTTTACAGACTGTAGTATAATATCTGTATACTACAGTGACTTAAAGAACTCCTTTGACAATTTGTATTAAGTACTCAAACATTGAAATCCAATAACTCTCATGTTCTTTTTAGACATTGTGCCAAAACAATTAATTTAGCATTTCCTGCATATTGGTTTAATATCTGTACCTCTCGATGGTTCTAAACTGAGCTTTGAGTCTTTTATATTGCCTTTTAATTTAATCTGTTTATGCTGCTTATTTTGCTTTCCCTTTAAGGGAATATCAGGCACTTTTCCTTTTTCTTTCACAGCACAATTTTTTACTATTTTTTTTTTCTGTGTTCTACAAACACCGGCAAAGTTTTTCCTGCCCCTTTGGTGTGAGAAGCCTTAATTTGCTACTGTGATTTGGAGCTCATGGGTTAACCTCCTCATTTTTCCTTCAGCCATCCGCAACACAATCAGCATCACTTAAACAGAGATCTGTCACCTCACGAGTGTGCAAAATTCCAATGTTTAGTACATGCATGGCTGATACCTTCACCACCACCAATTACTCCCCAGTCCTACATCTACCTCATGCCGCGTTTGCAGTGATGGGGAGGGGGTGTGATAAAACATTACGCCACTGGGAGCCATGTGCTGCAGACACAATCCGTAGGCGAGCCGCAGGAATTGGAAGAGAAGCAGCGTGAGTTCAGCTCGGACTGCCTGTGCAGCTGAAGAACAGACCCCGCACACAGTCACATGTGCAGGCTGGAGGTCTTTGCTCAAGCACTGATGTGGTGTAGGCAGGTGTCCAGTGTTACGGTAAGATGTTGCCTTTGTGTGGACTCTTCCTCAGGCTTAACCCCCCGCTGAATGTCTCAGGATTTAATTCTGACAAATATATCTCCAGCTGGGAGTGTCATTTTGTAACTTTATGTTAGCAGTTAGCAGTTTCAATAAGTGAAATACATTTAGCAAGACAAGAGCAAACCTACTTTTTACCAATCCCTTCCTAATAAGTTCTGTCCTAACTGCATGATGTTGTCGGGGTATTTGGACCACACACACACACATATATATATATATATATATATACAGTATATATACATTTTCTTTTAAAATGTATTTTATTTTATTTAATTTTTTTGCTGGGACATAATAACTTAGCCAATATATTTCATTGTTATGGCCATAAGAGAGAAATACTGGACTTACTGTTGTCCAGGCAATAGGCAATCATACAAAACTGTTGCAGGATTTGAAAGGGGGTAAAATAACTTTTTTTTTTCAGGAATCGGGACTTTTTAAAATATATTTTCATATCTATATTTAGAAAAAAAAAAATACAAAAAAATTATTGGTAATTATACCTAGATTAATGAAAACTGCACAATTTTTTGAAGTGTGTTGATTATTTTTCACATAACAACACTTCACATTCATTTTAAGATGTACAGAGATCCATAATGTAATTTTACACCCATAAAACTTTCACACTCACCCTCTGTCCTTCCTTTAAAGCCCACTCACAGCTGGTAGTTGTATACGCAAATGAGTGTCTTATGAATTCCTTATGATATCCATCCCCATGTATTCAAGTCTGATGTGTTGTGATTATATGTATTTATACATACAGCTGCTCTTGGCTGTTTGATGAAGTAATAACATTACATCAAATGAGTGACACTGATTCTAATTTGCGGGAGCACTTCACTGCTGTGTCTGCTTGCAGGTGAATGAGAAGCATTTGAGAAAGGGAGAAAGAAAAACAAGGAGGTACACCTTTAGCATAAAGATGTGCTCGGTAAAGCTGAAACTCAAACTAGCTGATTTAAAACTAAAGCATAACAGGTTATATTTGGATTTTTTTAAACAGTCTTTATAGCTGGAAGGCGAGCTGAAACATACAAGGCTGTCACACAAGTCGATCAAGTTAGATCAAACTTAAAAAGAGAATTGAAATTTGAAATATTTTTCTTTGCAAAGAATGTTTTCTTATTTATTTGATTATTTCTTTAAGTGTCTTCTATGTAAAAGTAAAGTTTTCCAGAGACATGTAGTTTTTTCAGACACAAGTTGGACTCATGGACTGTGACAGGACTACCACACAACTGATAGAATAATTTTAACTACCAGTCTCATTTTAAACATGGGGTGAAAAAATGGTGGAAGGCAGTGAGGCAAACCGCACACGTTGAATATGTGGAGGCAGCAGCCTTTACGATCCTGCTTTTGACAAGTCATATAAAATATTATAACTCTCTAATAAAATAAATGTGGCAAGCGTTCTGATCAAAAGCACATTGGGGGTATCATAGAAACCACTGATCCTTTAATTAAAACACCACTTTTCTTGAACACAATATTAAGAGAGTTAGAATAATTTATATTTCCTCAGAACTGTCAAAAGCAGG
Organism: Menidia menidia; assembly: GCA_907169785.1. Lineage (NCBI taxonomy): Eukaryota > Metazoa > Chordata > Actinopteri > Atheriniformes > Atherinopsidae > Menidia > Menidia menidia. The sequence goes on from CAJRST010013335.1 coordinate 6,540,838, forward strand.
ATCCTAACTGCTGATGCCTCCACTTAATTACTGTGTGTTGTTTGGCTTACTGCCTTCCAGCACATTTTTCCCCTGTTTAAAATGAGAGCGTACTGACATGATAATTAAAATGATTCTCTCAGTTGTGTGGTAGTCCTGTAGTCCTGTCATATTTTATGTCTGATCCAGCTCGTCTGAATCCAACAGCTTAAACCTTTTTTTTCCCCATCTGTTCCCACGACAATCCATACTACCTGAACACAGCTACGCTCCAGCGATAAATATGCGTAGTATATATATATATATACATCCATATATATCTATCTATCTATATCTATATATATATGTTAAACATATGGTTGCACGTGGTAACTGTCTCAGCCCTACTTTATGAGCTGCCAACTCTTTTTAATGATGATGGGAGCAGATGGGAGGCCATAACTGATCCTGACTGGCAGACGGGGGATAAGAAATTTCCGAAGCTGGGATTTCTTGTGAAACCACTGTATTAAAACCTTCGAATGCACCTCGTAAACTGTCAGGTCACTGTAAACTGAACTCAGTGGCTCAGAACCATCCCTAGTACTGATGAGACCTTGGTATATCAAACTTTAAAGGATAATCAAAGCAGCTATTAATTGAATTTGTGTTTAGGTATGTGACACCTGAATAATGGTTATCTTTAAGTCACTAATGAAACGTCAGCATTCATTTTAATCTCCACAATAAATTTGACCTTTCCGTATATTTCTGAAAGTTGAAAGAGTGCAACAGTGGATGCATCCTTATTGCTGTAAAAAGAGAGATCATTATGTAAGATAATGTTAACTTAAGTCTGATGATTTTCAATGCCAAGCGCCAAACCCTCCTGAATCATTTGATATATTTTCATAAAAGGTAAATTGTTTAAGGTACATTAAGTTTCACTTTAAGATTTCCATTTCCAGCACAAAACACTTACAGCAGTGTTTTATCTAAGATCTACTCAACTCCTTTACAGCACAATAAAAAAGCTGAATAATAAAGAACCATCTTCAGCTAAATAAAACCCTATGACAGGTGGTTTTCCCTGCATCAAAAACTGATGTTAACATTATGTTGTCAGTCAAAAGTTGCAGAACGATGCAGAAGCAGCCATAATCCACATAAGACATGATGCCTGCCAAGATGCTTGCATTAAACTGACTGCCAAGAACCGAGTGTACCTGGAAATGTGACACAGTTGAAACACAGAGGGTGTTCTTAGCAAATCTTTCTGCCTTTTTCTCCCTATATTTGTAACTGCAATTTCTCTAAAGTTATTAAATAAGTAAAAGTACATTTCCTGGATTGCGCAGTGTTGTGGTGGTTAGATCCGTCGCCTCACAGTCAGAGTTTTCCCAGCAGGGAGACTCTGTGTAGAGCCTGCGTGTTCTCTGCGTGTATGTGTTGAGTCTCTCCAGGCACTCCAGCTTCCTGCTACTATCACAATACGTGCCTGTCTCTGGCACTGAAAAATGGTAGCTTTATTCCATTTTTCTTGGTATTTACCCTCTAGTTTTCACTTTGTTCATCTGTTCTGATATAATATGATTAATATCTACCCAATATCAGTCTAAATCAAATCACTATTTGCATAATTAGCTTTTATGGATCAATGTAGTTTAAGCAAAATATGTAACTTTAAAACAGCAAAACTGTCTTTGTTTTTTGTTTTTTTTCTGAGTAATCTCTACCCTGAGGTGATTTTTATTCATTCATCAAATGTTTTTCTGCATGTCTTATGTTAACACTTGTACTGTTCCGATTAATTAGCCTCAAAAGTTTGTAACAGTAAGACAATGATAAAGAAAGCATGGAAATCATTGTAAAATGGACTAAAAACATTACAATATTGAATTTTTTGTAAATACAGAAATAAATTGTTTGTTGTTTGCTAAAAAAAGTCATATTGGGCCTATAAAATGTGAAGCCATAGAAATATTTTTGCTACAGAAGGCTCTCTCTGGGAGGATGGATAATTTAACTTACATTATTTAAACACTATCTTACTTAGCTTACTTTTATGCTGGATGCACTGTGACTGAGCCACACATAGACAGAGATACAGACCAGATCTGGAAGTCCTCTGTGTTGAAAATGCATATGCACAGGCCATAAAAGTAGCCTTTCAGAGAATGAACTAGAGTTCTAACTAAATGTAGACAAATGCTGTCTTACTGGCTTTTGTCTCTTTTTTTCTTTTTCTTTTTTTGAGGCCACCCGGAATTGATGCCACTATTCCACCTTCTGAAGGCATATTGTCAAAGCTGGTTTGGCCATTTTACCACAGTTTCTGTGTTCTTTAACACAATCAATCAAAGGCTTAGATTATATATGTGTTTCTTGCCAACCACTTCTGGGACAGAAAAAGTACCACATCCATTCATCTAATTTTAATAATTCACACCATACTCTCCAGAAGGAGTTTAGCCTGGACTGCAGGCATAAAAGGAGACATTTAGTGCTCTGTGGTAATTGCTACATTAGTTTATTCTTTTCTATTTGGCCAGTGGAATGGTTTAAATGTGTAATATCTATTCAGCTGTAATGTTGTGCAAGCAAAGGCTGTCCACTGTTTGTATCACCAATTAGGTAGCTTCCTACTTATATACGTTGGGCTTCAAGGGAACAGAAAACTTTGTCATTAACTATAATGTAGTTGTCATCATATTAGAAATAACTACCACTGCTAGCGTAAAAGGTTTTAGTCTAAATTACATTTTTCATGCGGGATGTGCAAAATGTGACATATGAAGGAATCAAAGATAGTTTAAGCACAATTATGTTTGTTGATGGTGTTAAATTGTGGAATTACTGTTGTGAATTATTGTGGCCATTAAGTCAGTTCAACATACAGACCATGCTAACAAGTCTTCACCAACCTTCTAATGTGGCACCACACTTGTAAAGTAGCTTCCCCTTCCATAAGGTTTGTTAGTCTGGTTGTTGTTGCATGAAAATGACCAAATTTATTTGGCTATCCATTTGGCTTTTAAAAAACTGCGTCTATGAGGTCATTATACTTACTAAGGCTTATCATTTCCATGATTCCGTAATGACTGGGTGCATTGTGTGCCACCAAGTAACTATAAGATGACTTTTGAAGTTCACTGTACTGTGATGGAATAATTATAACTGTTGGTAACTCTGTGTTCATTTGATTAAAACATTATTACAAAATGAGAGTGCTATGAGGAGAGGTTGCCCACACACGTTCTCATCTAGTTAATGTTTCAAAATTTTCATCAGGCTTTTCACATCTGCCCCTAAAATATGTTTTAATATTTGAACTCTATTTTGTTTTTAGTTTTGTAAATAATTCTTCATCAAAAATTGATCATAGGCATTTGAAATTAAATACAAAGCATGGTGCATCACAACAGAATTGCTTTGCATTTGGCATGAATTTATTTGTTTTGGGATTTGGATTGGATTTTATGCCCACGGGTATAGATAGGTTAAATAACTGAGCTGGCCTTTGCCTGACCTTATTAGCTAATCTATCCAAATAATGGAAATCAGGTGTTCAAATCACTTTCCATGGCCACAGAATAAAATATTTAGGCACCTTGGCATGCAGAGAGTGTCTAAACATTTGAGAAAGAATGGGTCACTCTCAGTTCCAACTTGGTACTGACAGGATGCCAGTTGTGCAACAAGTCCAATCGAGAAAATTCTTCAAAGTGGACGTGTTTTCTTTTTTTCAGGAGCTGGGCCTGGCTCCTTAGCTCCAGCGCAAGGATCTCTGAATGCTTCAGAATACTAAGTGTTTTTGGACCATTCCATGTTCCCAAGTTTGTGAGAGCATTGCACAAAGCAAGGTCCATAAAGACATTGGTCAGAGAGTTTTGTGGGGATGACCGTGACTGGCTCTCACCGTGCTGACCCATACCCCACAGAACACCTTTGGAATGAGTTAGAGCAGAGGCTGAGAGCTGGGCCGTCTCGTCCAATGTTAATGTATGACCTAACAAATGTGGTTCTGGAAGAATAGAAAAAAATATTAATATGTACGTGAAAGGCAGGTGAGTGAATACTTTTGGCAAAATAGTGTGTATTCATTAGAAATAAATGAAAACCACTCTATCTTTAATGGTGGCTTTCAATATGGAGTTTCCCCTAAACTAAAAAAAAAGAAAGCTTGAGTATATTTTGGCACCTGATTCAAGGGACAGCTCTCTGTGGGGGCAACCAGTAAGAAAATCTATTATGCTGTTGCACTCTAAAGGCACCTAAGAGAATTTTTAGTCATGTCAACTTGAGACAGTGTTTTAATGGAGACAGAGGGGGGTCAAAGTGAACTGCAGAGACTCAGCAGTTCCCTAAGGAACAGAGAGCCACAAGAGACTGAAAATCCAGAATGAAAGAAGACGTTTGAGAGATGTTTGTTTTATAAAAAATAAACAAATAGAATAAATGAAAAGATAAAAATCCACAGTCTACCATCTATGGCTTGGAAAAAAAGAAAGTAATATAGCTACTCCATTCAAATATTCATGAAGCTGTTAAGTCTGAGAGATGTCCTATTTTAAACTCAGAGACTGAATTTGAAGTCTGACTTGTGTATTCATCTAAAAGTGTATGTGGGGTCTCAGAGAGACGTCCAGTTTGTGTGTATTTTCTGTGTGTATAGGTTGAAAGCTTATGTAACTTGATAAGATGGGATCTTGTAAGTCTATTTTAGTGAGCAAATTACAGTTTGTGTGCGTGTGTGTGTGTGTGTGTGTTTGTGACCTCTGTCTGCCGTTTTGACACAGCTTTGTAAATGTTCACAGAACACCATCTGTGCATGTACGTGCACACGTGATTGTATCCATGTGTGAAACTATCTATAATCTACTCATTGTGTGAAAAACTAGGCTGCATCTGGGTAATGATTTGTGTAAGTGTCTTACAGCTCCTGTGTGTATAATGGCTCAGGTTGTTACGTGTGTGTGTGCGTGTATATCAGTCCATGCACAAGAGTGATTGTTTGAGTCCATACTCGGATCTAATTTGTTGTGTATGTGTGTGTTTTTGAGGCCAAAATGGTATGTCTCATATAAAATAACTTTGCCACACAAAACAGGCAGAAGAACACAACCACGGATTGATGGTTGAAGAAAATACTCAGTATTCCAGTCCCACCTTGCACACACACACACACACACACACCCACACACAGATAGCAGTATTTATGCGTTTGTTTTATTGTAACATTACAGTAACTTGATAAATCTCTTTGTATCTGTTTCTTTTATCATAACATGCATGCACAATATTTTAACCAAATTTTCACAGCCTCACACACGTGCTGAGTGACCAGCAAAACAGAAAGATTTTAATTAATTCTTAAATATTTAATGTTTTTTTATTTAGTTTTTGCATGTTTATTTTAAATAGGCTCAGGTTTGAACTCCCTCTCTAATATTTTTTCTTTCCTTTTGGAAGCAGATAACTCACTTAACTCACATCTCTACTCGTGGATTGACATTCTGCTGAGCAAGCATTTGTGGGTGCACACTGTGCTTCACTGTGCGTTCTGACCTCACTAAGGCTCTGATTTGTGTGAGTGATGTAGAGGGCTCACCTGCATCCTGCAAATAGTAAGGTTAGGGTAATTTTCTGCCATCAGGATTCATATTTCATGGTTCTCTGTTAAACCTTTGCCTTGAAGATGCTTTAGGTAGAGGTATTGTCACTTGGTCTAGGTTTGTTGGATACCTTAAAATGGCATAAACTGTTGCATTCATCCGTTTGACCTTTGACCCCTTTTAACTATCCTGTTCAGCTAAGGGTCTGCACCCAGAATATGTCTAAATGGCATACATGGATTGATGTCTTTAGGCTCAAAGGAATTTTGTGTGAGTGTTGCTTTAACAAATATAAACTGAACTTGTTGCTAAAATCTCAGAAAGTAATAAAAAATGTGATATGCCTTATTTACCTGAATATATACTTTTATTAACAGCAACATTGAGTCTGCAAAGTGTTGAAAATCTTTTAAGGTGCCTTGTTTTTTTTTCATTTTATACAGTCAGGGTTGAAAAAAAAAAACGTTTAGGTAAATTTGATTAATTTCTACATGTCCTTTGTCAGTGTAGATTGTTTGGTTTTAGTGAGTCTTTGTGTCTTGTACAGTTTTTTACCCTCTTCTTTCTACTTTCCAAATCAAATTAAATGTATACAATATATGACAATAACTGAAGATTTCAAACTGAAGAACAGAAAAATCGAAAAAAAAAAAAAAAGACTCGAGTCAAGGTGTGGAAGTCGAGAAGTGGAGAGCTCACAAAAACTCACCTTGTTGGCTCTTTTCACAGAAATGAGCTTGTTATTATCAAGTGCTGGACTATCTTAGGGGGAGTGAAATACTTGTGTCAAAAAGGCTGAAACTTGGCTCATTTTCCTGTACTTTTCTTTGTGCACCAGTCCAGCATCTACCTCTGCCTGTTTCTTAGTACAAAAACAGCTTTTTTCTCTTCACCCAGGTACATACTTAGTGTTCACGTCTCACTGGGTCTCTGTGTTCCAAAAGTCATAATCATTTCTAACACTTTCCACAGGGTCTCCCTTCCTCCCCTCTCAATCTGCCTTTATTGCCTTCATTATATTGCACTTAATCAACCTCCTTTTGTGCTTTGCTCAGGCAGGCTTCTGATCTAGCTCTTGTCTGCAGCTTGTTTAATCTCCCGCCCTCTGTTTTTTTCTCTCTCTCTGTGCCTGTCATTCTCCTTGCTCTCTTGAATTGATCTATCTTACTTTGTCTTGCTCTTTTGGAAAAAGAAAATCACTCTAATAAATGTATCTAAAGTAAATCAAATTACATGATACTTTTCTCTGCTGTTTTGGTTTGTGTTACCTGGTTTTACTTAAAGGATGTCTCCTTCCATTCCCCTCCAATCTTAGGCCCTTCACAATATTCCTCTTTCATCTCAGATGGTTGCACCCTCAATCTTAGGCGGCACATGCTTGTACCTGCAAATGATGGGATACGCTTTGATGCTGCTATAAACATGTGTTAAAGCCAGCACAGCCAGTTTCCAGGACCCCAGGAGGTTTTTTTGCACTTATTCAGTAGTTGATTGACATCCTCCTCTTAGTGTGTCAAATGAAAAAAAAAAACTTTGTGTCCTTCTGCTTGTTTATCAGGCTGCAACCACAACACCTTCAACACACGCATATTGTTTTATTATTATTATTGAGACACATTGATACTCATTCTCAGCTATGAATTAGCTGGTGTTTTGAAGATATATAGGCCGCATTCATTCACATACACAAATAGGATAATTTTAGAGTAATCTGACCCATTGTGAATTCAATTCATTATAAATTACACATTTTCCAGCTCATTATTCACACCAGGCTCAGCATAGCAAGATCCCAGCAGTATAAGGGGGTGCGGTTTTCTGTTAAAGCTTTCAGTAGGAACAAATTTAGAGGGAGGAGCATGATAATAATAATATAATAATATATCAACTGAGTTTTTACCTGACGTTTGAATTACCACAATGATCTCATAATGATCTATTTTTTCCGTAATTACTTTTGGTCGTCTTAAATCAAACATGACAAAATTTGTTGATATTTGTTTCTTTTTACATGTGTTTCACAGGATGATTGAATACTCACTGGACCTTCAGAACATCAACTTCACTGCTATCAGAACAGTGAGAGTGCTGCGGCCTCTCAAAGCAATTAACAGGGTGCCAAGTAAGTTGTAAGTTGTTGTAAGTTGTTTGTCTTAAGTTGTGCAGACTGGTTACACACACACACACACACACACACACACAAACATATATAAATATATATATATATATATATATATATATACACATAATGCCATTCGTGGCAGATTTTCAGCACAATTGACAGCTACCCAAAAACACATTGTGCTGAAAATCAACCAAATGGGGAGCATAAAAGCAGTACTTGCAGCTTTTATATAATCT
>CAJRST010013335.1:6549171-6671103 GCA_907169785.1 Menidia menidia
ATATATATATATATATATATATATATATATATATATATATATATATACACGTAATGCCATTCGTGGCAGATTTTCAGCACCATGGACAGCTGCCCAAAAACACATTGTGCTGAAAATCCACCAAATGGGGGAGCATAAAAGCAGTACTTGCAGCTTTTATATGATCTTGACTTTATAGGAGCTGCAAATGTTCTAATCACATTAGTGCAACATTTACTTTCAAGACATTACAAAGTTTATTAACACCCTTATCCAGCCAAACAAAAACACATCTCAGCCAAACAAAAGCTTTAAAGTGAGCAAGAGAAGCATTTCCAAATTAAAAGAAAATGCTGTGAAGCAGATAAAAACATTCACTGGACATGAAATAAGTATAAATAGATAAGAAACTTTAAAAAATAAAAAAGATTGTTTTTTGTGGCCTGAAGACACTTTCCTGTATACACATTATGCCATTTTGACCATTTATCTGTTGTTTTTGAGATAGCCAAATAATTTACATGAGCACCGTTGGCTGTAATTTAGTCTCCTGCTTCCTAAAAAGAGATGGCCTGTGCCACAAAAGCAAACCAAACCGAAACTACATGATATTTAGTTTCTGATAAGTAATTTAATCCTGTGTGAGGACACAAACTCTTGACATAGGCTTTATTTGAATTCCTGAAATAGTGAATGTCTCAACACTAAAGCTGTTGTAGTTAATGAAAAAAAACAAGAAAAAAAAGTCTTGCCATCACTCCTTCTCTGTTTGAGCTCAACAACCCTGTTACAGCAATTTAAGAACTGCTGCTTAGTCTCTGCTGTTTTTGAGGGGTATTGACAGCTTGCTGGCAGTTGCTTTTCCGTTTATGTGTATAAATTGCACTTAGCAGGCAATCATTTTAAGAGGCTCTGAACACTCTCGAAGTTCGACATGCTGGTGCTTGAGATTAATTCTGTTGTGCTTCCTTTATAATTGCTGCTGTATACCTCCTGCTATTCATGAATTTGTTGCATAAAATAAGGAATTTACATTTTGCTTCTTCAAAATCAGGTGTGCCCAATTTGGTGATTGAGAAATACATGCTGACAGCAATGTTTTTATAGCAGTCTCTCTTTCTCCCCTATCTTTAAGTAATTACCTGTCTCTGTCATTTATTTGAGATGAGAAGATCATGAGAGTTTTTTAGGTATCGTTTTATTTTTCTCCTTATCTTGTTTTTCTGTGATCACATTGGTTTTTGATTAATTTCATGCTTTACGCTGTTCAGTCAGGGCCATTGGTTAATGACGGTTTCTTCCCCTCCCGTCTCCTCTTTTTTTTGCTTTCGTCACCTTTTTTCTTCCTCATCCTCTGTATCCGTTCACCTCATTTATCTCTCCCTCTCTCCTCAAGCTGAGGCTGAAACTATTCTTGCAGCTCTCTGGGGAGTAATTTGTTCCACAGGGAGAAACCGAGTATACTCATGATCTTCTTTGAATTCTGAAGTCAGGCAGGAAGGAGTGGTCAGCGGAGACGGCAACATCATAACCAGACAACCTCGTCTGGCATTCATGATTCTTCTTTTTTTGACCATAATATAATAATGTGAGCGCTTTAATCAAGGAGGCTGGTTAATTATATGTTTTTGTCTCATTCTTAGGCTTTGTCAAAAGCAACTTTTACAGAGTACATTCAAATAAAATAAAAATGGTTAAAAACATTTCGTATTAAAGAAAAAACTGACGTAGAAACAGCTTAGATGAAGTCATATGTGTACTCCCAAAACAAAGTCATTATATCTTATTACTTTCTTATTACATAATGTAATGATTTTACAATTGTACAACGGTGAACCTATCATGATTTATAAAATCCATGTGCAGTGTCTGCTTTATTTGTGACTTTAATCACAATAAAAACACAGATTATACCACTCTGTGGAATATTAAAGTTCATGAAAAGGAAAAAGAAAAAAATATCCTGATACAAAATGTTCCCTAACCTTTGCAAAATAATTCCCAAAATGTTTTACTAAAAGCATTATTGTTGTTCTTCCACTAAGCAAGAATTCTGGAATTTTCTTGAAAATTGATATCTAGAATATTAAAGCACAACCATTGCTCACTCTTTATTTTCTTTCTTTCTTTTTTATCAAATCTGTGTAAAAATAATCCACAATGCCATATCCATGTTAACTTGTGTGATCCAGCAACTCTTCCTTATGCGACTCCCTAGGTTTTCTTTCTTAGATTTGTTTATCTGTTGGTAAGGGGATGAAAAAAATGTTTTGATCTTGGAAACAACAGCTTCTGTTATGTAGGAGAGACGAGGGTGCTTCCTTTGTGGTTTGACTGGCATCATTTCAAAAGGGACACAGCATTTGGGTTTGTGAAACTTAAAAAGGAAAAAAAACAACAAAAGAGATAAATGGAGGAGGGAAGATGGGATTATTCAGATCTGAGAAGGATGGGTGAGGATGAATGAGAGAACAAAAAGTAGCTTGAGAGGGGAGGTTCTGTGGCACTCACATGAGAAGGTGAATACGATGATGGATAGAGAGGTAAGTGCAGGGCAGGGAGGAAGTCACAGGTACAGTCAGATAGGCTCAGTGTGCAAAGAGTAGGAGTGATGAGGATAGCAAGAAAGAACGATACACATTTCATCAAAATATTACCTCTGGGATCCTTTGTAGTTTCTTCCTTTTAAAAAGACAAAGAGATATTTATGTGACAACACGTGGTTAAACAGATGCAATTTACACATATGTGGAGATTTCTATACATCCAGAGGGGGGGCAGAGGGGCTGGAGTCTGTCTGTGCAGGCAGAGGGTAAAGTTCCGAGACCTTTTAAAGCTGTCTCACTATTAAATGGTACCGTATTTCCCGGTTGGAAATGCAGCTTTAATTACAGTGACAACTTGTGCAGTTAGCAACCATGTTTTTTCAATCAGCCTTCCTACGAGCATGAGTGAGTATGAAGGGCTTATATTGAAATTTTTCAGCTTTTTTTCAGCAAACTGTGAAGTCTCACATTTTCCAAATCAGATAGTAGTTGGCTACTAAATATGATACAGTTTAACTTTTGACTGTCTACAGAAGTTTATCATTTCTGATTTGAAAAAAAACTTTTTGATCTAGTTAAATTATTTTCTTGCATTATTTGTACCAGAAAGAAAAAATAAAAAAAAACAAATTGAGAGCATGATGATTTTGTATACTAATTGTTCTAGAGGACGCTGTCACACTATGCAGATATCATCACTTATACTGTGCGTTTAGTTATACAAATATGTATATGCAACTACTATGGAAATAAATTACTTGATCGTTTAATGGATAATTAGCTAATTGTTAGCATTCTGAATGTAAGCTTGATCTTCAACTATGAGCTTTCACAGCAAGCTGCATCATCGGGATGTGGCAAGAGTCATATTCCATTGTTGGGTTTGAACTAATGAATCAGTAATATCGGTTCAGTATTCGATCCTTAATGGAATCAATATTCAACCCTAGTGCTGATTTTTCAAAGGATTAGTCCAAAGTCTAACCACTCCTGCATAACACCGCACACTGACACACACACACACACACATACACATACAAACATCAGCACCCTGATATATGGAGTCAGACATCGAAAGCTGAGGCAACAAACATACACGTGTGGACTCAGAATGAGTGAGCAGCTGCACACACTCTCAGTGGAGTATGTGTGTAGTGAGTCAGTTAATGGTACTAATGGAAATTATCCGCGTCTGGCTCCCACTGGTCACAGCTTAAAGGCTGGGGCCTGTTTTCTGCATTACCTAAAGCCCCTTTGGGAGACAGTGTATTAGCAGCCAAGGTAACGGTCATCAGCACATTCTCACTCTGTCCCCGTCTTCCATTTGCATACTGTTTACTGTCACTTCTAATCTTGATTGCACTTTCCTCTTTTTTCCCCCCAATTTACATTAAACATTTCATTCTGTCCGTTTACAGCTGGATTAATAGATTCTTGTACTTTTGTAGCATTTATGATGATTCCTTTGTATTTTGTTGAATTCCTTAGTTAAAGAGTTTTGATCGACACTCTTCAAAAGAGAAAATCAATATGTTTGATGGTCAGTATCTGAGACCAGTGCGGCCTGGGTTAGACCTCCACTTAGGTATAGCTCAAGGAAGTTTTGTTAGATTCACATCAGTTACTTTTATTTAATGTTGTTGTTAAGAATGGGGCTAAAACAGTTATAGAAATATATGTAAAAGAAGAATATTTTTGGTGTTTCTCTGACAACCAGATAAAAAAAGTTGTATCATTAGAAAAACATACGTGGAAAATGTACATGAAGAGCATCAAGTACATAAATAGATTCTGCTCATCGAATGTCACGTGGTGTTATCTGTTCTAAACTTTGATTTAGTGTATATTTTTCAAAAGAAATATGAGAAATGCTTTTTTTATCAAATGTGACAGTACACATGAAATGAATCTTAGAAACTTATTGCAACTTATGAAAGTTTGTTTATCACACTGTTTAATGGAAATTCAGGGAAATGTTTTCTTTAAAGGCTAATTTAAGCTTTTCTATTCTTTGCATCAATGAAATGAAACAACGGAAGTCATTGGAACATTTAGTGAGATCCCCTGAAAGAAGGTTTATGGAGCCCCAGCTGGCTTACCCCTGATTAGTCAGCTAAACACTGCATCAATCCTCAATCTCTTTTACAGATGTAAATTAAGCCCTGGTTAAATTTCATTGTAGCGATCTGAACTAAAGTAATGGCCCGTTGGATGAGAATTAGCATGGAGATTACAGATTGATTAGCTAATTATGATAATAAGATTGGGTATATGGAAATGGGAGTGCAATTTCAGCATGACAATGAGAATCAGGAGGAAAAAAAACGGGAAAAAATCAAGGTAGTGGGGAAATATTAAGATATATCAGAGATGTATCATAAAGTAAAGTTCAGACTTTGGTTTATGAGGTCTGAATTCAGGTAAGCTGAAGACTTTTTACCCACAGCTGCTGAATCTCTGACAGAATTTTCTCTGTTTTTGTCAGTTTGACATTTTCCCTCGACCTTTTTAAGGGGTGAGAAAAAGTTGGAACGAGTCATGTTTTGATGCAAAAATCACTGCGACCCTGTGAGCTGTTTGAGCTGTTCAAGTCATCCATTAACTGCACTTATACAGGGCTCTTCTAATCTAGTTGACCACTCAAATCTTTTTACACTGCAAGCCTCATTTACCCACTCACACACACAGACTCACAGCACATGGTAGGTTGTGGATTTTTTGTACTGCATACATTTGGATGTTTCAGGAAAAAAACACGTTTTAAATGTCTTTCTCAAGGAAGCATGTGGTCACTAGAAGTTGGAAGTCAAATCAACAAAGAAAAAACTTTCTTTACCAATCAGGATTTCAACCACTGTACCAAGTCCAGCTGGGATTTTTTTTTAAAGTGGTTATGATATTGATTTAAACCACTTAAAAACGTGGATTTAAATCAATTGCTTAATATGAGAATCAAACACAATGGTCTACAAGTATCCTTTTACATGTCTCCCTGCAGGCATGCGTATCCTGGTCAACCTGCTGCTTGACACTCTGCCAATGCTTGGTAATGTCCTCCTCCTCTGCTTCTTCGTCTTCTTCATCTTCGGCATCATTGGGGTGCAGCTGTGGGCAGGACTGCTGAGGAACCGTTGCTACCCAGAGGAGAACTTCACGCTGTGAGTCACCGCCTAGTTACCGTGTTGGTGTGTGAAAATAGTGTGCTCAAGGATGGCGTGTCTTGCTTTCTCACTGCACGACCTGTCCACATATTGTCACACCCCCTGTTTGTGTACTTAAAATCCCAACGGTGTTAACATACACCAGTTTAGCTTTTTGAAAATGAGGATTTTTGCATTGACATTTACATTGCTGCCACATCATGTGCTTTTCCAAACCAGTGTGTCACACACTCCTATGTGGATGTCTGTCACCTCTCCTCTCATTACTCGCCCTCACTCACTGTGAAGATTAATCACATCATCTCCTACAATTTACTGATATCACCATAGATAGAGTGAGAGAGGGGCAAGGGCTCCCTCAGTGCTTCAGTCTCTCAAGTGGTCATATAATGAGGCTGACCTCATTGTGCACATCAAAATCTTCACAAAGCTGAAATAATTAAAGAAAAACCAATCCTGGCACTTAATTACAAGCTGACACCATTTTTGGTCACCTTCTTAACTTCTGCTGTGTCAGTTCACAGTATTATTAATTGCCACAGTAAGGGTTTTGATTTTTTTTTGTTTTTGTTAATTAAAAAGGGGAATTACAGAAAATATTGTGTTGAGTGAATTTTAATATGACAAAGTGTGAACAAAAAATGCTTATCCTATTACTACATAATTTTATATGGAACTAAATGAAATGTACAAACATTAAGAATGTAGAATACAAATATTGGTATAGAACTGCTATGACTTCAATGTGATGATTCTGTAAGATGAAATACAAGTCATTAGTCTTTAAATCGTTATCAGATTGGTAAAAGTTAATACAACTCAACACTAACACAGATTTTTAATGCAATTTGTCAAATAAATGTTTGTAAATTATGTTCAAGAGGGCACAATGTCATAGAGGTTTCATAAAAAAATACATTTGTAAGTACCATTTTTTTGTTTTCTAACTAAATTACATGGAGCTTTTCCTTCAGTGAGGAGAAGAGTATGAATGCATCTGCAAAGTTGTGGCTATTAAAATTAGAGCAGGTAGCATACATCACTTGCTCTACGTGATACTGTGTTTGAAAGACTATATCAAATGTGGGTGATAGGGGAGATTAAATTAACTGAACTTTCATCTGCTTCCATATATAAAAATGCTCATTATAAATTGAAAGAAAATTGATGAAAGCAAAGAGATGAGTTTTAACCAAGATTAACACAATCTTTAAGGAGTTAACATAATACATGAATCACAAGGTAAAAACACAATCTCTTCCCCTTATGCTGGTAAAGAGAAGTAATTGATGTTTTTAATTTTGTTCCCAGTCACAGATCTCTGGATGACATCATTATGTTGTCACATTTGGGATTGGAAATTCTGGGGTCTTTGATACTCTGCAGTCAGGTTTTTATAGGAAGGGTTTCCTCTGTTCTGACCAATAACTATGATGTATTTTAACTATGATGGAAAGTGTTTAATCAATTATACTCCTAAACTTTTACTTCCTCCCAAACCACCACTGATCCACTTAAAGTTTGCCATATCCATGTTAGATGTAAGTGTCATATATTCTAAAGTATAGTTTGTTCCGGGTGCAGTTAAACTCTTCAGTAAGTACCCAACATTTATCACTTAAATTAGATTTTCTAACTCAGTGTAATGCAAATATAATAGAGCAAGGATATTTAGTATTTACATGCTTCATATCTTTTGCCTTTTTGGTGGCACAATTTGATTTGAAATGGTTTCCATGAAGCACAAAGACATTAGCTATTGATAATGGGATACTAAATGGGATGACTTTAAAAGACCTTGGTGAGTTTCCATAGAATTGGCTATTTTCCTCAAGAGCTTCTTCAATGAAGCGACTCTACTTAAAGCCACGTTAATGCTCAACCATTATTCAGCTCATAATATCAAGAGCAAAGTAGTTATCTGGAATCAGATAAATGGAAGTGTGCCATACCTATTTCTCCTGCCCATAATAACTCCTTTAATTGACGGAAGGTTATCTTGTTTTATTAGATACACCTCACTCTCATGTAGAATGTAGTTTCATTAGAAAAAAGTGGGTACGTTTCAGTTTTTAACCTGAAACAAAAAGTGAAAAGAGATATAAATTAAAACAATTGTATTATTTCCGTCCGAATGAGTTGGAAGTCTAACAGCTGTGGCTTGCAACTCAAACAGCACGTCAAGAGTCCAGCTTACACCACCGTGGTGAACCATCGGCCAGGGAGACCAGCTTATCAGTCAAGCCTTTGATTAGGCTGCTATTGGCTCATGGAGGTTTGGGTTGAATGGCAGCGTGCATTGCCAAGTCTAGAAAATAATGATCTAATGAGAAGATGTTGGGGTAGGCAGTCACTATAGCAACCCTGTCAACTATATCCAAGATGGGTAGGAGGGGGAAAGCAGCAATAGGTTATTCTACTGTGAGTGTGATTAAAATGGTTCGATTTTTTTCTGTGTGATACTCCCATTAGCAATGAACTGTTACAAACAGTGTGACAGGAGTGAATCACACTTTAAAAGTTATGATACCACGTATAATACTACAATGCCTTTGGCTGGTGCCCTTATTGACAGATGTCCAACATGTTGTCAGGTGTGAAATGACTGATGTTTGTCTGCCGGTGAACATAATCACCTCCTTACAGAAATACACACCTCATAAATCCAATATTAGAGAAAGTTTGATTGTTGTTGCAGTGTTGGCTCAATACCGAATAGAAATGGGAGCTCTGCTGGAGTGTGCAATTGCAACAAAAGTAACAGAGGTGGGTGTCTGTCTCATATTCTTTCTCTTATATAAACTGGCTGTTCCCATACTTCTGTTTTGACACAAAAGTCATAGTCAAAATGGTTATAGCCACATGTAGTTCGTAGGTAATCACATCTAGGAACATGGGTCTGTTCCTGCACACAAACAACAACTACCTGATGCATATGACATGCCAGGTTTAATTTGAGCGCACAAAATGCCATAGGAACCTGAGATTTGCTATGCTAATATATGAAATGAGGGCACTAAGCTGCGAACCGAGAACGGGGAAGAACAAACGGCTGTTTGACATTTCTCTTAGTAGTAAGAGAGGGTTGATAGGCATATTTAGTTGTTCATCTTGTATTAGAACATTTCCCCAATTTTTCATTTGTTAAGTTATGGGCGATCTGACTAAAATCTCAAGTAGATAAAAAAGGTGTAATGTCATACATGTACACTATCAAAACATTTTTAATTATGTATATACATGTATACATCTCAGTCGTTAAATATTTATACTGCTTTTTCCTATGAGGATTGCAGGGGGGCTGGAGTCTATTATTTAAATATCATACATTAACAAAATATGTTTGTAACCGGTGCGGTGCAAATCAGTTAATAGCTGTAAAAATTATTCATTTAGTGGGAAAAAAATAACTTTGGCTGATTTGGTTTCTGCACTCTTCTGAAAGAACAGTCAATTTATACATTTAATAATCTTTCCATAATTCATGGTGGATTCATTTTCAATAACGGTGTTCCAATGGATTAGATGGAAACGTCACTGACACATGGACATTGGTCTACTCATAAAGAGGAAGCATCATATTCTTAAAATATACAGAGCAGATATTCAGCTGAAATAGAGGAGAGCCACAGAAAAAACAACATCATCAACTCTCCCAGTCCCTCTTATGTCCAACTTATAGACGTAAGCACACATTGTCACGTGTGCATTGATGGCCCAAGAAGAGACATTAACATGGGGAAAAGTGCACGGTTTGCATCAGTTTGCAGACTGAATAACATTGTGGGTGGTCTGCACATTAAACCCCTTGAAAATAGTCCTCTAAATATCACTTAGTCATGTCCATGCTCACACAAAGCTAATTATTCAGTACAAATGACAACATGCACTTGCCCATTAAATATATGCATAACAGCAAGGTTTCTGCCACTCTTCTTAATGCCAGAGAGGCATTCTGGCAACCAGGCACTGACACACCCCATCATCTGTTTCAGATGCACAGGACCTATTCCTCTTCTTCCTTTTTTACCATTTAGATGATTTTATCAGGTGTGAACAATATAAAATATGACTGTTGTTTTGTTGGGAATTCGTTTTAACAGCTTTGTTTGAGGGTTTGGATCCAGTGTGAAATCTTGGCTTACACTGGCATTCGGCTTCCAATATGTTTGGCAGGCTGTGTATGACTGTCTTCTGAAAACAAGGAGAGAAAAAAAAAGAAAGGATGAAAAGATAAAGGTCAAATTAAATGGGTGAAGTGAGTGATTCATTAGACTGTGCAGTTGGTCAGTGAGCTGTCTCAGGCCAGCTTTGTCATCAGTGTAAGATGTCCAATGTGACTACAGGACAACATGCAGAATAAAACCAACAGTGCTGGGTGCACCACCAAAACCGCAGTAGATTGTCAACAATACACTCACAACGTCTGGCAAATGCTGTCAGACATCTGGTAGCTTCAGTATGGTTAAAAATGTGTCACAACCCTCCTACACCTTCGAGTCGGTCTCTATCTGCTGTAATTTTGTTCAATTTTACCATTACAAACATAATCATCCGTCTGTTGCTCTCTATCCTTTCATCCACTCATGTCTCTGTTTGTGAACATTTTGCTTTCAATTCCAGTCTCACACTGCACAGATGTACAAAATCTCCATGAAAGACAGAAAAGTTTTGTTTTTATCTGTTTCAGTTTTATACATATGCATATTTTTCTTTCCATTCCATTTTCCTCTAAATAGATTTGTATTTTTGTGGATGGAGGTTGATGTAATTTTCCACCCTATTTTCTGCCTTTTAATTATTTTAATTTATTTACTTTTATTTACTTACTCTCTATATGTCCAGCATGACAGGCATCAGCCTTCCTCGTCCGTACTATATGGCAGATGAGGATGACGAGCGGCCTTTCATTTGCTCCTTACCTGTTGACAACGGAATCATGTCCTGCTCGGATGTCCCGGCCCGCCGCGAAGGCGGCAGGGCATGCTGCCTGGATAAAGAGGATGTCCTGTACCGCCACTCTCTCGGTCTGAGTCCTGAACCTCTGAATAATGGCAGCGTCAGTGTAGCAGGGTTGTGTGTTAACTGGAACCAGTACTACACAAGATGCCATACCGGAGTCAGCAACCCGCACAAAGGTGCCATCAACTTTGATAACATTGCCTATGCCTGGATAGTCATCTTTCAGGTGGGTCTTATTAACTTCTAAAAATGGTGAATTTCTTTGGAGAAGAAATGGAGCAGTTTCCAATGTATTTAATGGTGTTGGCAACTAAATGCATACAATGTACAGAGCACCACACTCATTTCACTTCCTGATTTCTTTATTTTGATTCCATTGTGGTAGTGTCCAGAGGCAGTATTGGAAAAGTGACTATTTTGCTAATGTGACTGTCTGGAAAGCATCAGGTTGCAGTTAGCCTAAGCTTAGCTTAGTACAAGGAAACAGCCTGGCTCCCTCCTTTTAACCATTTACCGTCCACTTGCTGCAGATGTGAAATGCATTTTGATATCTAAATGATGGTTGCCTTTTAATTAAATACAAAGATTTCCCAATATTCCATTAGCTTGATGTCCATTTTCTTCTGAAATTGTATCAGATTTCTTTCCAAATTAACTTTACTGTTGTCTGTTCTCCTGACTGCAGGTGATAACCCTTGAGGGTTGGGTGGAGATAATGTACTATGTGATGGATGCTCATTCCTTCTACAACTTCATCTACTTCATTCTGCTCATCATAGTAAGTCATGGATGGTTCTCCCTGCAAATATACTGTATATTGCATTTCATTATTTATATCTAACGGGATTTTGAAAAATACTGAGAGTAAAAAAAAACAAAAAACCTACAATGTTGTTATACTAGCTGCAAGACATGCTTGGTCTCTCTCTCTCTTTCTCAGCTGTCTTTGTGTTTCTCCCCTTCACCTTTAAACACACACACACACACTGAAGCTGTCAGTGTCACTTGTGAGAGCTCAGCTCAAATCCCTGAAGAATCTCCCCTTTGTTCAGATAAAACACTTTTTTAATTTCAGTCCTTTAGTGTCTGCTTTATGTGTGTAAAAGAGTGTTTTAGTGTGCGAGCTTTGATGCACATTTTACTTAGGATATTTCTATTTTAGCAGATCAGAGGGTCCTTCTATCTCTGCTAATTGTATCATTATTGCAGCATGACTGGGCGCCCTATGAAAGCCAGGATCTGACTTTTCTCTTTGTAATACCTTTAGTCGCCAACATTCGCTGTTTGAAAATGATTTATTTATTTATTTGTTTTTTCAATTTTACCTTCCTTCTCACTCCCTTTGTGATAACAGTGTCACTTATTTAGTGTCACTACTTAAATCTATCAATCTCTATCCAGACTTGACCATTCCCTATCCTCAATTAATCAAATAGCTTTACTTTCCCTGGTTCATTTTTGCCTTTCCCATTCCCCTCAGAATCTCACTCCATTCCTATTATCTGCGCCACCTTCTGACTGCATCCTTACTCTCCTCTGCTGCCTTCATAATTCATCTTCTCTTCCTTACTGAGCTGTACATTTGGCACCATTCATGTATCTGTCACTCTTCCCTTTATTCTCAGTCACACAGAAACACACATATCCCCAGAAACAGGCTCACATCCAAATGTATTCACACACGCACACAACTGTACCCACACAAGCACACGCACTCAGGCAAAGGAACACAAACCCAAGCTTCTTCTGAGATTTGCTGTTGAACATTATCCATCACTGCCTCGCCACAGACAATTTGGGATATAATGGTTGCCTTTTGATGTGGAAACATGGCTGATGAAGGTTTGAGGAAGGGGACAGGAAAATGAAGAAATAACCAAAGGCAAGAGTAAGGGTTTGAGGAGATGAAAAAGGAAAGAAAGATTATTAAATTGTGAGAAAGCAGAAAAAAGAAAAGATTATGGAAAGTGGGAAGAATGATGTCCAGAGAATTTAAGAGGGTAGGCGATGATGGAGGAAGGAGGAATGGAAAATGAACTGATAGATCGATGAAGAGAGAAGACCAGGACTTGGTGGTGACTGACTGGATTGTCTGCGTGAAATCAGACAGAAGACTGGAGGAGGAATGAGTGGGAACGAGCACTCTCTTTGATGTTAAATGAAATGGTATTAATTAGAGTGAATCCCTAGGCGTGTCCTCTGGGCTGACATGGTTGGAGCAGACATGCTGATCACAGAAATCAGGTTTAGTAGTGTCAAACAGCATGGTCTATACCAAATCCTTCTTTAATGTTATACCAATGAAAATTAAGGTAAAAAAAATACGTATTTTATTTCAGAAACAGGCACTTCAACATCCTTTATGGCGCAAATCGATGGTTATGGTTAGATTTTTTTTACAGACAGCTTTAAAGCATGGGTCAGAAATGGACTTAGCCAAGTGATTTAGGTCCTTTACTATTCATATGGTTAAAGTTCTGCTCATATCTTAGCATGTCTCTGTCTCCCTGGCAGACAGATGGAAAGAGTTTTAATTCTGTTTTGCAGAATTATGCATGATATACAGAGTACTGAGGGATGGGATGAAGCACATAACAGCAGACCTCAGAGAGAGAGAGAGAGAGAGAGAGAGAAGCATGGAGAGAAAGAAGGGGACGTTTAGATCATTTGACAGTTCCACTCACGTAACATTCATGCAGATCAACTGTGGTAAATTGAAATTGAGATCAAGAGGTAGAGTCAGATGTGATATGAATGAGTGCTGGAAGGGCACTAGATGATGGCAAGAGAGAGTGACAAATGCAAAAAACTCATGAAATTAGGAGAGAAAAAGAGATGGAGAGAGTTATAAGAATTCTTTCTGGTGATTGCCATCATGTTCTGCTTGGAGGGGGGGACTCTGCAGAATAAAGTCTTTATGTGGAGAATGGCTTGGCCCTATTTAATTAGCATCAAGCCTACAGAAGTGACACCCTTGTCCTGTTTTGTTTCAGAACCTCTCTTTGATAAGCCTCTTAGTTTTATATGGTTTAATCCCCCAATTTACATTCAGTTATGAATGTTATCAGCATTCTGCATACCTGATAACTAGTAAAAACGTCCCTGTACACATCCACAGTACATGTAAACTTTTTTTTCCTTTCTTTTTTTTTGTGAATATTCAAAAAATTAAAGCCATAATAAAACGGTTCCCAAGTGTCATGACACGCCATGTTATCAATGTTTTGAGGGCTAAAACTTACTGGACCTTTACATCTCTATGTCCCCAGAGCAAAGGTGTCCTTTGCTCCTTTGTAGAATTTTTTTTTTTGTGCAGCTTGTTTGCAACATAAAATCAATCTTTCCTTCTGTCATTTAAAAACTGTTCTCTCACGCAGAGTGACTCTGCGGCAAATACCAAAAATGAAAAGACACGCACACACATTTTGTATAATCAAATTGCATTTCAGTGGTTCCCACAGAGAGTGAGTATAAATATTTGATGGGGTACTGAATGGATGCTGCGACCCACTGCCTTCTTTTCAGTCCATGAGTTTTGAAAAGGCGGCGTAAAAACCAACCCGTGTGACGATGACTCACTACTTTCGATCGATAAAGTGCACAAAGTAGGGAAAACATGCACTCGTACGTCGCTTGTATATGAGCATATTTTTCCAGACTTCTGCAGAGCTGAAGGTCGTCATCAGGATAACAATCACCATTGATTAAATCCAACATAATGATGGACGACATTCTCCCTTCCTTGTATTATTGCCTTCACTCTTTTTCCATATTGGCTTTGCTTCTAGGGGTGACATTGACCCTTTTCTTTTCTTCCAAGCACTCTTTCTAAATTAGTGTCACCTGCTGCGTCTCAAAGAAAGTGGTCTAAGCCAGTCATGTGCAGCAGCAAATGTGCATGCATTTCAGTTCTTTTTACGAATTTGAAAAATAAGCAAAGCAACTCTGCAAGAACCTTTTTCCCCCCAAAAAAGTAAGATATAATAAAAACGAAAGTAAGTCTTTTTAAACATAAAAACAAAATTAAGACAACTGTAAACATATGTTTCTGTTCTTATTCTTTTGCTCTCTCCATGCAGTTGGTGCTAATGATAGGTTTCTGCTAGCCACGCTGTCCTTTCTCTAATCTTTCATATACTGACTTATTTTAGTATAATGCAGAATACCGAGAACATGGTAAGGCCACTTTGTGGTTTTATCAACTCCTCCTGCATCAAAGTAAGACCCAAACCACTGTATAACAGCTCAGGAATAGCTCGTGGCACATGAAAAAGTGCCCAAGGCATCATCCCATTTTCTAAACTCAACAGATCCCAGTTTAATCAAGCGTCTGTGGAATTATCTGGATCAAGCCTGATCCCAACAGTCCCCAAAACACACCTCACATGACCCCAAAGAACTGTTGTCAGCCTCCCGGAGCCAGATGCTTTCCTAGGAAACTGATTACTTATTTATCTGTTGTTGCGTTAAGAAGGTTTGCCACATGAGCAGTGACTTAAATTATTGGCCAGTAACAGGAAGTTGCATAGTCAATGTTGGGAGATTTGGCTTCCCAACTCCCTATAAAGAAAAATGCCACCATTCTTATCACGCATATTTAATTCTGTATTTAATTCAGCTTGCACTTCTATGTAGATATGGATATATTTTGAGTTTAATGAAAAGAAAAGGGATATGTAATTTTTTAATAATTTTAATCAACTTTCCAGAAGTAACAGTGATTTAAAAATATATATTTTAGAATTATTACTTTTTATTTCCACCATCTACAGAAAGAGTTCAGTTGGTTGTAGCATAACAGCATAACAGCAAGAAAGCAGGATTTATTTGTGAGTAATATTTTTCTATTGTAGACTGTTTTTATACTGTCTGGCAACAATTTAAAAAGAAAGGAAACATTTGTATTAAATTAAATCATTAAATAATAGAACTACTGCAAGAAAACACTAAGAAGCATGTAATCGGGTGTTGGTATTCAGAACATAATTGGTTTTGTCTTTCTGTCTCTCTTGTCCTCCCAGGTTGGTTCCTTTTTTATGATTAACCTGTGCCTCGTGGTCATCGCCACACAGTTCTCAGAGACCAAACAGCGGGAGCACCAGCTGATGCAGGAGCAGCGAGCCCAGTGCTCTTCCTCCTCCACGCTGGCCAGTGAGCCGGGGGACTGCTACGAGGAGCTCTTCCAGCTGATGTGTCACTTTCTCCGCAAAGCCAGGAGGCAAACTGTAGCGCTCTTCAACACCCTAAGAGGGAAACCTCGTGGCTTCCGTGGTGTCGGTAGAGGTAGAGCGAGAGGGGAAAGAAGACAGAGGAAGGCCAATGGGCGAGAAGGACGTGACAGGAGGGCGGTGTTGAGACATGGTATGCAGCTGCAAAAATTATGAAGGAAGCAAAAATGTACAGTATGTGGATGTGTCGTACAGTCATTCTCCATTTGCATTATGTCAGGTTCTCCGTGTCCTCGTCATAATAGACCAGACCGGGCCTCAGCAGCTGAGCCCGTGGCCCTGACCGCTGCCTCTGCCACAGATGGCTGCCCTCAGTGCGCCACGGCGCTGACCCTCAAAGATGGGATGGGGGCAGCTCGCAGCGTAGCTGGTGACGAAGCGGAAGAAGGAGCCTTGCAAGAAGCAGACAGGGAGGACGATCAAGCCGGGGATCAGGACAAGGACAAGAAAGGCCATAAAGGTGCAGGGAAGTCCGCGGGCTGCAGCCCCAAGAAGTGCTGCGAGGACTTTTGGTACGAGCTGAGGATGAAGCTGTGGAGCATCGTAGAGAGCAAGTACTTTAACCGAGGCATTATGATCGCCATCCTTATCAACACCATCAGCATGGGCATCGAGCACCATGAGCAGGTACTGCTGGCATCTTTGGCATTTTACCAACATGATGTGCATTGTTGTTCTCTTGCATTTGTGCAAATAGTGAAATTAAAATTGGAATTTCGATGCTTTTGGTGAAACCAAAATTTGCCATGATTAAAGCCTCCGGTCTGAATGAATCATCCTTTTATATTAGTCTTTTTAAGGTTCCAAGTACCTTTTCTTGGCAGAATTTTTCAAGTGCTAGATATTAAAGTCAAAATTTGCTGAGATACAAATGCATTTATTGACTTTTTTTCCGTTTTCACCAAAACCTGCGATCCTAAGCCACCTAGAAACCCTTATCTCTCAGTAAGACATTTTCACTTTCTCTCCCTATATTTTGATTCTGTAATTTGTTTTGCAGAGAAAAGCATCCCCACAGAATGATACTGCCACCCCTTTGTTTGACTGAAGGGTGGTGTAAATGAGGTAGATCCTAGGTGTTGATTAAATTGTTCATTTACTTCATAGAGCTCATGGCAATTCCCCAGTTTCCACTTCATTTGCATTTTGGCTTTAGGAGAGGCTTCTGTCCAGTCGGTTTACAGTAAAGATTCATGACTGATTCATGGATTTCTGAATCAGTCGCCCAGCTGGCTGCTAAAGCAGATCTGGGAAAACTCTCCGTGGTTAAAAAAACATTCAATTTTGTAATGTCAAAATATTTTCTGATCTTTGTCACTTTAAACATTCTATATATATTCTCATATCTTTATTTATAATTATGCTGAGTCAGAATCCTGTCTTCCATGTCTACAAGCAGTTCTTTAAACCTCATGTTGGTGTTTACACTGACACGCATCAGAAATGAGTGTTTATAAGAAATAGATGTTCACTTCAGTGTAAAAGCCAAATAGTTTCACTTAGGCCAGGGTGAGTTTTAGCCAAGCTCTTGAATCAAGGACCACTAAAAATAAAAGAGAAGATACACCAGAGCTAGGTTTTACGGGTCACAGCAAAGGTTAGCTGATACATTTAGTTTTTCAAAAACAGAGACTGTGTCGTAACACAACTTTCAACCATCAAATTCACTCCACTGCAGAAGAAATCAAAAGATCGGCTCATTCAGTATTTTTTTATTAATACACTTGCTGGCTTCAGTCAGTCTACAGTGAAGTGACAACCATGTTGTTCCTAGTGTGAAACCACAGTGTCTTCATTTTTTTGCCTGCCACCCTGTGTCTGCACTCCTCTGCAGTGAAAAACTCCACATTTCCTCGACTGTGCATCCACCTCTTTACCTTCCATGCCCTCTTCTAGTTTGTATATCTTAATCACTGTAAAATATGAATGACCAGCCTTCGCTACAGGTAAGTTATGAAAAGAACATGGGGAGAATGGTGAGAAAGTGTTTGCATTTACCAAGCTTTTCAAGTAACTAAACTAATGCTTCATCTTGCCTTTAAACTTATTTTTCAAGTTATTTTTACCCTCATCTCCCATTTCTTCTGTCGCTGAGCTTTGTGAACTCTTTGTCTTTCTATCAATATTTCTTGCTCTTGCTATACAATCGCCCACTCATGCCTGCCACCGCCGCAGTGGTAGGTCGTCTCTCATCCCGGCTGCGGCTAAAAATAGAGACAGAGAAGTAAAGTGGCAGAGGGAGACTTTGCTGTGTTAATAGGGAGGAAATAGTAAGCTGGGGTGTCTGGGTGTTGCTCTGCCTTCACAGAAAAGTAATTCTGCCCCCCTGTTTGAACACCGCAATCAGACAACTCATCTCTGATCTTCTGCTCACCGGTGTTGTTACGGCCACTGGCAACTTTGTTAAATAGGGATGTAAAATTTAGACAGTTGAGTCTAAATGTCATTTGCATTTACAGACAAGGTATTCTGGAAGAAATGAAGATTAACTCAGTTTTGGTTTTGCATAATAGTAAATCTGAATATGAATAAAATAGGTGGTGGAGAATTGATCCTTAAAGGCACCCATTGGCTCATACAATGCAGAAAGCTTTTAACTGAACAGGTAGAACATTAATTTGATAAACGTTGCTGTTGTTCCCACTGAAAAATTGTTGATTTTCATTATTTGGGGTTGATCACACACTTAAGCAACTTGAAATTATTGAAAATCAGTCATTCACAGCTCGTATAGTTTTTGTACTGCTCAACCATACGACTGATATCAGTCTTATCGCTAACAAAGGTGGGCCAATCAGAGCAGAGAGTGCCATTCAAGCAATACGTCTTGGAAAGAAAAGAGCATGTCACATGTCAGAAAGGACTTCAAATTAGTTGCTGGAGCAAAGTTTACTATGAAGTAATTGTTGTCGTTATAAAAGAAAGCATAAATGTGCACAATTCTATTTTCGGATTAAACGCTAATGCAGAAGTTTTCATTAGATACTAATAACTCGACTAAGATGGTTTTAAGGAGGGGCATTTTTTACTTAGAAGCAGCATATTTTGGACAAATAGTAGTGATACAAGTCATTTAGATTTGATAATAACTAAAGGAAGAACTTGTTAATTTTCTTATTAAAACATTAGTTTTTAGCTATAATAAATGCAGTCTGGTTATAGTACAGTTTAACTGTGAATACATTTGTACTAAAATTATGTTACCTGCATTATAACTCCTCTGAGTGCCCTGTACCTCATGCACTAAATGTGTCAAATGTACTCTGCACACAGCCAGTGAGATGAGACAGAATAGTCATTTAAAAGGACATAACAGGTGTGTCTTCTTTATTAGCTTAATTCCATTCTGATCAGTGGAATTTCCAATCCTAACTTCTGCAATTTGACTCTGATTCATCAGAGGACCAAAACACTATGGGTTTATTCCCAGATCTGCAGTAATGAGATGGTAGTAGTGAGTCTCTCGGGGCTGCTGGCGCTTTCTGACTGCTCTGGACACTGGCAGGCATACATCATTAGCCAATGTATTCTCACTGTTAAACACTCATTAGGAGACAGAAATACACTTTATGCAGCAGTGCAAATGGATACTCACGTATACAAACAAAGGAATGTTAAATGTTGTACACCCAGTGTTCATTTACTCTGAGCCACTAAAATGTTAAAACTGCCATTGCAAAAGTTACTGAAGACCTATTTAGAACAGTAATATGCTTAAGGTCCAGATTTGGCCTAAATTAGCCATTTTGTTTGTGTGTATATGTGTGTGTGTTTTTGTGTGCATGTGTGGGTGTGTGTGGGTATTCACGAGTATGTTTATGCTCTTTTCAATCCAGAAACAGAAAGACATAGAGACCATGACCTCAAATGAGGTCTGCTGAAAAGAGAGAAACTGATTTACACATTAACGTTACACTTATTGGAAGCAAAACCAAATAAACCGAAAGACATATGTGGTGGGCAAAAAACAAACTCAAACAAATGTTTAATGCTTATATTTAAATGTAAATTAGGCTCACTTAAGTTATGGGCCGTGTGTTCAAGTGCTAATTGTTGTACTAAATAAGTTATCATTTTGTTTATGTAAAATCCAGGAAGAAATGCCTCTATACTTTTCATATCTCTGCACAGCATTCCAGATGATTTTTTTAGTTTTTTTAAGTCTGTCATTAAGACTAAATGAATGAATTTAGTTTGGATTTGATGGTAACATCTGCAACATTCACCATTTTACAATGGTCAATAATATTCTATTATAAGACAGGAGATTAGGTAATATTTTAAAACGAACTTGCTATTTTAGCTGTGGTGTCTGACCACAGAGCAGGTTTCTTAGGCTTTAGGATTTCTTGTATGTAACTTAGATCGGTTTTTGTCAAAGAATCAATAAGTCCATCATGGTGAAAAGAAAAGCCATGGGCTAATATCTACCTAGAGGCTAACCTTAAAAATCATTAACATTGTGTGTTCACATTAAGATCATATGATGGTTCCAACTGTAAAGTTGCTGCATAATATTCATGCTATCGGCTGAATATTAAGACTAGCATTTTCATATAACCATGCTACGGTTTTCAGTTAACACACTGTCGAGCCAACATAACGGTGTGCTAAAACAGTATACGTGCTGTATTAAGCTATTTTAACTCAGTCTTGTTCTTACCCGTTATGCCTCTCACTTCCCTTTTCTCTCCCTGTTTTCATGTTCTCCTCTTTATTTTTTCCCCATTGTTTGTCATCAGCCTGAGGAGCTCACTAACGTTCTGGAGATTTGCAACATTGTCTTCACCAGCATGTTCTCCTTGGAGATGATCCTCAAGCTCACAGCTTTCGGCTCCTTCAACTACCTGAGAAACCCCTATAATGTTTTTGATGGAGTCATAGTCATTATAAGGTATATGTTTATGCATTTATGTTTATGCATTATGCATTATATGATGTCTCTTGAACCTACATTCAAAATAGATGTTGAAGTAGATGTTCAGATGTTGTGCATTGAGAATTACGTAACATATACATGCATTCAAACAAAATTTATTTCTGTGTGGGGCTGGAGCCTATCCCAGCAGTCATTGAGCAAGAAGTGGTGTACACCACGGACAAGTCACCAGTCCATCACAGGGTGACACACAGACAAACAACCATGTTTTGGGGCTGTGGGAAAGAACCAAAACTTACAGTGGGACAACATGCAAAGTCCATAATGAAAGACCTCACCAGGGATTCAAACCAGGAATCCTGTATATTGCGTTCTCTAGCATTAGATTCATGACAAAAGTGAGGAGTAAATTATTGTGTTTCTCAAAAGCTGATGTTGACTTGGAAATTGATGACGCTGTTGAAAAATCATCCTTGTCAAATTGTCATACACTATCCGTTTTACTTTATTCAAATGTGCCATGTAGGGATTGGGTTGCCAACGTGTCAGACAACAGCAAACAGGTTTTATCTTTTGTTGTAAGTGCTTAGAGCTTCAGATGAATGGAAATGCCTTTGATCTCCTGATATATTTTTTTTCTCAATTCATCTAGTTAGAAGCCCATGATCCCTATTATAAACCTGAGATCAAATGCACATCAAAGCTGGTAAAACTGAGCAAGATCAAATGTGCAACCCATCACAGAAGGTGCAGGTTGATTGAACGTATGTACAACTGTCCTCTTATCTCATGCGCATGGACCAATCTACTTCTCTTCATCAACCTGAATGTTTTCCGCCATCCCTGTAAAGTGCCCCTGTTCAGTCATTAGTAGTGCAGGACTGAGATTATATTTATGTGGTTAGTGAACCTTTTGATGTGCTACCAGTGTTTTCCACTGGGCAATAGATTTCTTGTCATATTACGCAGATTCCTCCCACCTGAACGTTCAAGCACCAATTGTTGTCTTTCTCTAACTCGCTCCACAACACTTTGTGGCATAAAATTCAGAAGTTATTGGAATGTTTCAGTGAAATCATGCACCACAGAAGGAGAGAAATGCAAATGTCCTGTCAGTCTTTCTTTGAAGAACTTCAAACACATTTTCAGACATGTTATTGATGTTCTCACACATTTACAGACAAACCGGAGCTTCTCTCTGTGCTCATTAAACGCTGAGCCATTTTTGGATGCTGAAGTCGTCACTTGTCGTTACTTATTGACCTCTCTTTTGTGAAGCCAAATTCTATTTCTTTCTCAGGGCTTTTTATGCTGTCAAAACATATTTTAAGATTTGATACAAGCCACAGATGTAAAAAATTAAAGCACTAACAAATTGAACAGAGTTGATGAGAGATTTTAAATAATTAAAGTTGAATTTGTCACAGTAACATCTGATTTCTTGTCCAGCTCAGAAAAAAAATTCTAGCTGCCAAGTTTAGTTTGTTTTGGGTGTTTATTTATTTATATTTCTCATTTTCATTTTCTAACTCAATTCCAGCTATATTGAAATTGTGGCTATTCAACATAAGTTAGATCAAAACTGGTGCCCGGTCCATGTCACCCAGTGACAGCTTGGGTGGTCCACAACCCCCTGTAGCCCCGAACTTAAATAAGCCACTAAAGAAAATAGATGGACTTTAAAATTTCAGTTTTTTAATGATCTTATGCTAATCGAGTCTTAAACGATCAGCCTTTCTTCTCCTGCTTGGTGGTTTGTCTTTGTCCTCTTGTTGCAGTGTTTGTGAGATTGTTGGCCAGTCGGACGGCGGTTTGTCTGTTCTGAGGACATTCAGGCTGCTCAGGGTGCTGAAGCTGGTGAGGTTCATGCCCGCTCTGAGAAGACAGCTAGTGGTCCTAATGAAAACAATGGACAATGTAGCAACCTTTTGCATGTTACTCATGCTCTTCATCTTCATCTTCAGGTAAGACTAAAAATTCTGCCTGCATTTTGCCACCTGTGAGTGATAAGGGATGCAAGATTATCTGCACAGGCGTCCTCTACTCATCTTTAGTGATTTAAACAGTGTTAGTTATCGTCTTAACACATAAGAAACATAGATGTTTTTTCCATCCTCCGCTTTTATGAGTATTTGTATGTGTTAGGATCCACTTGCTTTTTATAATGATGTGAAGACCTGCTGAACAGTTGCTATCAAAACATATAGGGCCACTATGACAGCTGTTAACCTTCAGATAAAAAATAATAGGCAGGTAATTGAACATATAACATATTTGTGGGATCTTAAGCACTGTTACCAAGGTTATGTTATAAAGAAAACCTTTTTTTTTCTGAATAATCAAGGCGTACAGGACTGTTATTTTCTCCCATCTCAGCCTGCCTTGCCATTCATCCAGTTTCTCATTCTAGTTCTGTGTGATTCTAATATATATATTATGTTATCATTTTTTACCTTTCCATAGTTTTGTAGTGTGAAAATATTTCTAAATTTGAAATAGTGCATTTATGAAAAATTGTTATGTTTGTAAATGGGAATGGGTCTAATTTAGAATTAATTGTTAATACCAGTCATAAAAAAGGTATATATGTATTCCTCTCTTACAGTATTCTTGGGATGCACATCTTTGGGTGTAAATTCAGTCTGAAGACAGAGACTGGAGACACAGTACCTGACCGAAAGAACTTTGACTCTTTATTGTGGGCAATCGTCACTGTTTTCCAGGTAATCATCATGTCATCATGACTAGATGAGTTACGGATATTTCTTGAGAGTGTTTGCATGAGCGTTTTTTTATACAAATTATCAGGTATTTTAATGTGCCTGTTTAAAAATAATAATGATAACAATCAAAATCATAATTAATATTAGTAAATTTAGCTTACATCAGTGTACTTAAGCCAATATTGCTAATATTATCTAAGAATAATTTCAAACGGTGGCTCAATGTTAAAGTGCACTGCATCCTTCATTTCCCTTAAGTGTTTATCTGTCTAATTTTGAAAGATTCTAACCCAGGAGGATTGGAATGTGGTTTTGTACAATGGCATGGCAGCTACCTCACCCCTTGCTGCTCTTTATTTCGTGGCACTTATGACTTTTGGAAACTACGTCCTCTTCAACCTGTTGGTGGCCATCTTGGTTGAAGGATTTCAGGCAGAGGTGAGGAATTCCTTATTAAGTATAACGTCTTGATGTGGTCATAAATGTGCAACTTTGCATGTAAACTGACAAAGATCAAGTGGAATTTGAAGCCTGTGATTTTTAGAATATTTTCAGACTTTCTCTGTTCTGCTATGTTTAACTCGTCGGCATCTCCCTATCCTTCCATTCTCTGCATGGTGTCCTCTCCAGTCTGCAGCTGACATCCATCTGTCTATGTGGATTGGAGTGGAGACTCTAACCTTTGACAGAGCCCTATGTCGCTAAAATAAGACAAGCTTTTTTGCCTTGTGGTTTCAAGAAACAACATCTGAATGAGAAGATGCAGTTCTATTTAGATAACAGCTGGGCATTTAAATAAATGTGGCAAAAATATATATATATTATATATCTATATATATATGTAGTGTATAGCAGATAATACAGTAGATTTTAATTGAAGATTTCAAAGGCTGAAATTATCATTAGACTTTTTTCAGGTCATTCTAAGATTACATTCTGCAAGATGGCTATTTACCGAGATCACACAATATCTTTGAAATGCATCAATTGGCTACAGTGTATGGAGCCTAGAAACCATTGCATCTTCATACGATCATGTTTGATATAGGAATAGCAATGTAACATGATCCCTTCAGCACATCCTGTACAGATATTATTTTTCCTAAAGCAGTGGTAAAAACTGCCATCGCTGCACAGGCACAAAGTTACTGCTGCGGTTAAAAAAGTTCTTAGAATTCATTAAGTGAAATGTCTCTGAAGCCCCCTCTCAGCTGAAACCACTCGTGAATCATGCTGTCAGTCTGCTATCAGCTGTCAGTCTCACAGATATAAACATCGGAAAATTATGGTGGTGCTGAGCAGTGCTGTTGATATTTCAGACATAGACCAAAGCATTACAATACAATGGAGTGTGGAATGTTTCACAATGTGGCCGACCATGGGGCTTGCATTGGCATCCATCACAAGGCTTTTGATTGATCTTTTTGCAATACCAAGCCAAACCACAGCCATCAGTCTTTCAACCTGTCTATCTACTTTTCATCCTCTATTTGGTGTCACTGTCAGTCTTCCCCTCTGGCTTTCTCACACCTCCCTGTTCATCCACTGTGTGTCTACCACTGCTACACACCAGGGATTATTGAGCCAATTTGCTGTCACAGTGCAGGCTGTAGGGGAAATCCCATTGGTCCTGAGCAAACGTGTGAGGGGTTCAGGGGAAATGTGGGTAAAATTTCAAGCATTTACTGATTTAATCTGAGGAGAGGACATAGGCCTAAGCCATTCAGGTAAGTGTCCTGACACTTTTCCTTGTGGGAACGACTAACAACTGGAACTGATTTCATATGATTGCTCTTAAAACTTCAAAACACAATTTGTTCTTTTATTTAAAATATATCATCTCCGCACCTCTCCATAACCATAATTTCTGTGATGGACTAACTGAACACTGTGTTATCAAAGTCAATGAAAGGAAAGCTCATTCTTTTGCTCCACTATGTGCTGAACCTAATACTACATGGAGTCTAAAATGGCTTTTATTTGTTTGCATTATTTCTTTTCCAGGGTGATGCCAATCGCTCTTATTCAGATGATGACCATTCCTCTTCTAATTTTGATGAAAGTGAGAAACATGAATCCATAAAGTTATCTGGTGAGAGCTCATGTCCCATCTGACTTGTTATAATTCTCAGCAGCCTGATTTAGATCTAGATAATTTCGACGATATGACATTTTTCTGTCGAGACAAAACAAGTTTGACTTGCTCTCTTTGTCTAATTACATCCAGACCCAAGGATCTGTACCCTGACACCGAACGGCCACTTGGAGCTGGGGGCCAGAGCATCGTACTCCTCAGAGAAGCGGAGTTTCACCAATGACTCTATAAAGAGCAGCGTGATGAGTTTGGGCAAGAGCAGCCTGGAGAGACGTTCCCTTTCTCTGGTAAGACTGACATCTGCAGACATTCATCCATGATTGTGAACTTGAAATTAATACAGTTGAACTTTTGTCAGAGCAAGTGTATTTTCAGATTTATCAAGAAGGTTTAGGAAAAAATCAGAACCTAATTTTACACCAAAGCAGAGACCAACAGTGAGTTTATACACTTGAATATACATTTAAATACTTTGAAACCGGTCTGCTTTTTTATCATGATTACCGCATCAAGACTTCATATCCAAAAAGGAAATTAGCATTTCTTTGATAACCACAAAAGCTTTGTTTATAAGTAAAATAGGGATGTACGCATTCTTAGGTTGCCATATAACAGATTCTTTGTTGTAATAATCATTCAGTTAAGCATGCATGATGAAAACAATCAATAAGCTTCTAGCTTCATCAGAATATTATCAGGGTGGAAGACCAATATGTGACTGGCGACCTACTCTGGGCCGGTGGGTATTACAAACCCAAACCCACCAATTCAGTTGAAAACAATTCTGTCTTTCACCAATTTTTAAGTGCCACTTGGCTGACACAGTTCATACATTCCAATGAAATTTGAAGAATTTACCTCATTGAGACTTTAAGTCCTTCGAAGATTAGCTCAAGGTAAGAGTGCATTACTCTTTAACAAATGCACTTTGTCTACTCACAGACTTATCAAGATATGCATAGTTTGGGAGCTCAGTAGACCCAATAAGCCCTTCTACTCTTTTGCACACATCCCACTTCTATTACAGCCCCTGTTTAACCAGAACTTCCTCACTAACATCACATTATAGCACCCACACTTATGATACAAACAATGAAGTATATTTGTGCTCATTATGCCCCTGTGCTGTGTCTACTGAACCAAAACCTTATGAAAGAAAAAAATGAAAGAGAGCCAAGAAGTTTGGCTCTAGATACAGTTGCCATGGCAACTTCTATTAATTGACTGTTCCCCTCCTCTGTTCTTCCAGAGAATAAATGTGGGAGAAGTACTTTGGAGAGGAAAGATGACAGAGAGACATTTCGAGAGGAAAACACAACAGAAAAATGGTGATGCAGGGAGACAGTCGGGCTAACCCAGTAACAGGAAGATAGAAGGGAGAGATGATGAGAGAAATGATAAGCTGTAGTTTAGCAGCACTCTTGCTGCAAAGGTTATAATGTTAAACACAGTGGGCGTGAGAGATCCACTTTGCTGCAAGGTTTCCTCCTCTTCTTTCACAGCTCTCTAAGTTTATCAGTATCAGAAGGTACTGGTTACATCACTCTGAGCAAAAAACATTGGATAATAGGGTTTTTTCCCCCCCTTTTTGTAGACCTGGTAAAAATTAATTTCATGTCTGTTCTTTGATGAAATCACTAGGAATCAGTTCCACCTTCTTATCGTTTTTTGTCTGTGCGTCACTCTGGCTATCATATACTTTCCAGTTGATTTAGGTTAATGCAGTGCTATGGTACAATTTAAGTTTCACTTGGTGTGATGCCTCTGCTGCCTCCTTATTGGAGTTTTCTGTGTGAGAATGACCGTGTGGTCATAAAATTAAGATTATAATAGAACTCACGGTATATGTGAACTTAAGTTCACCCTTTAAGTCATAATAATTCAAATAATATTAAAGAGACTACTTTGTTAATATGATTGCCCTGTCATTTTCATGTTTTTACAATAGTTTAAGCAGAAACAATGCATATGTTCTGTAAGTTGCGCTGTAAAACATAGAATTGGTTCGACAGGACTCAAAGGGTTGGTCATGTGCAAATAAACTGAAACTTTCTCTTTGGGTGTAACCGGGGCTTAAGGAGTGGAATGTTGAAATTGTTGACAATCCCATGTGGACCACAGTCTCATTTTGAAATGTACAGAAACAGCTTGATTTATTCAGCCATTTACCCTAAAAATCATTTTGGTACTTGGTATTGTTTTTGCTATACACCAAGGTTGAAATTGTAAACTTTCTCAGAGACTTGAAGCACAAAGTTTGCGTATTTCCTTGTACGTGTTTGGCTTGCATTGAATGCTCCCTGGTTTCCTCTCGCAGAACACAGTTGCTCATGTTAGATTAGTTGGTTAGTCATTATTAATTTGGCTGCATGAAAGTCAAACACTCCATGCTAGCCAAACTCGCTGAGACTTTCCACAGGAGAATAGTCATAAAACTTATAAGATTCATAAAGCTTCAAGTAAAAATAAAATAGCCTTTCATTTAAATTTCACAATGCTGGTTCACTGCCTTTCTTAAGGATATATCTGCTTGGTAAAATGACTTACTTTCTTCTTTGCAGCAGATCTACAGTCACTGTCACAGACCATTAGATACCTTACATTTGAAGAGCATAAAGAGAGTACATTTCTAGTAAAATAAAAAAAAGATTTCAAAACAACGTTTTCTTGAAAATTTTGTATGTTATGTAATATAGTCGTAATTTTGTTTACATTGTGCATATTTTTGTGCTTTGTTGACTGAAAATCAGCAACCTGTAAAGAGAGGGGCAGTAAAGGACGAGTTAAATTATTCATTTATTTGTTTAATTGTTGGTTTAAATGCTAATGAACCCCGTCATTTTCATTTAGCAGTTCATCTTTTCAGGGTTTCCACTGAAAGTCGCGGTATGGTCATAGCCTTGCACTCATTAAGTTAAATGTTAATTATGTATTTATTTTATCAGTTACCTGCAGACCCACAGTGGCTCATCATTACAAATGCTTTGTTTATTTTGTAGCGTCATGGTCGGAGTTCTAACTACCACAACTGGGGCCGTCCTTTCCATCCACAGTCTGGATGGAGTCGCAGGTAAAAATCAATTGTAGTCACTGATTCCCACTTTTGCATCTATAAATTCTTAATAACTCAAGTAACCCCTAACTACCCCCTTGGATGTTAGATCTCTGATATTGTTACATTTTCTTATTTGTGTCATGACACATTCATTAAACAGAATAGTGTGTTTTTCCTCTTTATTTATGCATCACAATTAGAACATGAATAAATATCTTTCAAAAGTGTACTTTAATTCTTCTCCTCTGCAGGTCCAGCTCGAACAGTCTCGGTCGGAGGAATTATGGCTTCGGTGGGGCGCCTCCGGTTGGAGGCAGCCTGCGTGTACGCAGCACCCGCTCCCCCCACTCTTATAACTACTCTTCAGAGCAAGAGTCTCTTCTCTCTCACTCTCTGCACTCCCACCACCCTCTGGCCCCGCATCATGCACCCCCGCAACTGTTCCTTTCTCGACATTTTGGTGCGAAAAGGGATCGAAGAGCTCTTTCCCTGGAGCTTCCAGAGCTGTTCCGGGCAGGCGGGCAACCCCCGGGATTGCCACCTTTCCAGATTCCAGATCCCGGAAGGAGGAGTGGATCTGGGGCCGGGTGCTCCTTAATAGGAGGTTCTGGTCCTGGTAGCGGTTTGGGAGGGGACCACCGCGACTGTAATGGGAAGACACCACACACTCACCTGATCACTGAGGTTTTCCCTCAAGTCAATGCTCGCAAGGATAGAACTGACCTCGATGAGGAAACCGACTATGTGAGTGGTACAACACGCTCTAGTGTCACTTGCTAGTAATTCTGCTAAATTTGCTTTGTACGGCAGGAGTGTCCAAACCCTCAGTGTTACCACTTGAATTTCAAATGACTCAATATCACTTTAGAGTAATCAAATCAAAGAAAATTTGTTTTAAAGCTGGCATCACTGAAGGTGTTTTTTTCTTTTACCTAATTTCTCTTTGTAATAAGTCAAATTATCCTTAATACTTCAATTGTATCTAGTTTTTTAGTTTGCTGACTCTTTTTATAAAAAATGTAATTCCAAGATCATTGTTTTCTTATTTCTAATAAGAGAACATGCAGACATCGCAAGATCATTTTGAATGATTCGATGTTTATATAGTTCACATGTATATTTTGACCGGTTTACAGATGATAACTTGATAGTGTATATCATTATCTGAATGTGTGCATACACAGTCATTGTATTTTCAATGTGTTTGTGGACTGAGCTGCTCAGAGGAGCTAATTCTACTCAATTCTATTTGCTTGTTGTCAATGAAGAGCTTGTGCTTCCGTGTCCAGAAGATGATGGAGGTGTACAAGCCAGACTGGTGTGAGAGCAGAGAGGACTGGTCTGTCTATATGTTTTCCCCACAGAACAAGTGAGTCAACCAAAGTTTTCTTTGCTATTTGCTATCTAGTGAAAATGAAAGGTTTGCCCCTGAAAAAAAATCTGTCCTTTCTGCAAGGTCTTATGACTACTTGACACACAAATCTGTTTCCAACAACATTAAGATCAAAATAATCAGGAACATAAAATTCTTTGTCTAAATTTGTAACTTCACATGACACAAACAGATACACAACACAATCCAAATGGAGCACATAATTGGATTTGTGGTTCTTCCTAAACTTAACACTTTAAATTCTACCAGTAGCACTTGTTGCTCATCATTCAAAAGGATTAAATATTAGGATCAATTGCAAAGAGTCTTGTAGAGATGCTGGTGCTTGTAAGATCTCAGTTTTTCTGAGTACCCCTCCCTTAAATATGGGAAAAGTAAAACCCACTGACCTTAGCTCAAGACATTAATAACTGAATCGAACCGGAGGTATAAATGCCAAAAACGTAAACTGTCAGTTGGGAAAACAAAATGGTAAGGATGTTTTGTTTCATTCTTACAAGAGTCAGCTCTGGCTTCAAAACCTCTTGTACAAGCACTGAGGTAAAAAGAAACAAAACTGACATTGACGCTTGACGAATAAGACCAGTGAACCTGAAAAACAAATCTTTGC
Source organism: Menidia menidia (assembly GCA_907169785.1). NCBI lineage: Eukaryota > Metazoa > Chordata > Actinopteri > Atheriniformes > Atherinopsidae > Menidia > Menidia menidia. The sequence continues at coordinate 6,579,803 of CAJRST010013335.1, forward strand.
AAACATCGCAAGCTCTATGCCGGTAATGTGGAAGAACAGGGAGTTGCGTATTCAAACCGTAGTCTGTTCACACAGAGTAAACTATCTGCCGGTCGCACAGACAGCTTGATAAATTGATTATGCTGTTTATTTCTCTCATGGCATTTTATTCCTTTTTTTTTTCATTTTCAGTTTACTCTTTGCAGGTTTTAAAAAAAAGACAAAAAAAAGCCCCTGAAAGAAACATAGAAAAATCAGTCAGTCATCCTCTAGCTCACTCACCCGATTCCCTGCGTGCTGATAGCCACTTAAGGGAACCCAGGCCCCAGGGCTGTGTTTTGGCATCCTTGCAGGTGCCATCTGTCAAGCAGTGGCAGTGTCTGTTTGCATGTTTGTGTACTCGACTTAGACTCTGGCTCTGGTAAAATCATGTTGCTTGTTCATACATGTATTTGGATGACTCTGCATATGTGAGTGTGGGAGTGTGTTAGCATATGTGCAGCTTTGCTTTGTTTAGGCCCGATTCCACTTTTTTTATGGTAGCTTGTGTGCAGGCACAATATATATATATATATATATATATATATATATGTGTGTGTTAAGTCAACCGAGCAAGAAAAGCAAACAAACTAAAGAGGGACCAAGCCTACGTCTGAAGTTTTATTTGAGGTGGGATAAGCACTTAAACCAATGCAGGCATTGGACATGATCAATACCAGATTAGAATCCATAGATAAAGGGACGGCGTTGGCAGGTCTGGAGGAAAAGCAGTCAGATTACCACATTGATTTCCCCAACTTAGAAGCAAGTGCTGCAGCAGGTTTATTCTGATCCCTTTGTTGCTGGCAAATGTGATGAGATGTGCGAGGGCTTGACTCAGGAGCTGATTACTGCCATCGCTACCCCGGGAACTTACAGGTTTGACAGCAATTGCAAATGCCTGAGGTTGCTTTGGTTTATTTGATCCTCACAACAGCAACCCATGTGGTGTTGCTGTTGTGAGGTTGGTTCAGACGTTTGCCTTTTCAGCTACATTCTATACAAGGAAAATGTTATTGAGTCAGTCTGAAGCCTTTTATTGTAGACTGATTAAAAGAAATAAGGGCCGCCCTAGATATTCCCAAGAGAAAAAAAAAAACCCTGAAAGAGAATTTGTGAACAAATGCTCCTCTGCACACCTTCAATTGGCATCTATCACCTCTTTCTCTCTCTCATATCAGGTTCAGACTGCTTTGTCAGTCCATTATTGCTCATAAACTCTTTGACTACGTGGTCCTGGTCTTTATCTTCCTCAACTGCATCACAGTAGCCCTGGAGAGGCCCAAGATTCTGCAAGGAAGCCTGGTAAGAACCAAGATCTTTCACATGACTTTTCAATTTACATTTGTCGAAAACGTTAACACCGACAATATTTAATTCAAGTGACTGATTTCTGTTTTTAGGGAAAAGAAAAAGCACACTTTTAATTCATGGACAGAGTCACAAGCTTTAAATTCTGGCAGGAAATGTACTGCAATCAAGCATCAGCAAAAAATTGAATTTCAAGCATATTTTAAAGCATGTAATTGCGTGAAATTAAAGTTTGACATTTCTATATTCAATTTAGAGTCACAGTCTAAATTATTTTGATAACAAAACGCAGGCAATTACTGTCAATGAGCTTTAGAAAAAGTTCTGTAAAAGACTAAAATGAATGGTTCTTTCTTCTCTCATACTCTGCTCAGATACTTCACAGAAAATTATTCATACTTTCTTAAACGAATTTGGTTTCCTGGCACAGTTTATATTTCTCACTGTTGATGATTTTTCCCCCTCTTCCTACCTCTCAAAATCTTTTTTACTGTTGTCCTCGTTTTCTATTGCAGGAAAGACTATTTCTCACAGTTTCCAACTACATCTTCACCGCCATCTTTGTTGCTGAGATGACTGTCAAGGTAAAATCAAAATCCTTACTTTCCCCCTAATGAGTTTTTTTCTGGTCTCCTTAATCCTGCCATTCATTTCTGCTTACCGATATACTCCTCTTTTGTCCTCCTGTCTTTCACTTGCATTCAATACTGTATATCCAGGAACCATTTTACCATTTTTATTAGCTCTTCCAGTTTCTCCTTCTCTATTTTTATTTCTTGTCTTTTTAAAAATCTCCTTTTCTACTCGATCTCTCCATACACGGTCTTGTAGCATCACGTCTTCTTCTCTAATCCACATCCCATTAGATTTGCCCCATCCCTCTTATCTTCTCTACTTTTTGTCTTGACAACTATGCATCTTGCAGTTTAATCAGTTGCACATTTCCCATTAGCGATAGGCAACTAGATCATGAAGTTAATTGGTAGGCTATCGCTCCTCAACTGGCCTTTAGCAACTCCTTGACTTCTCATCGATAAAAACACTCACAAACACACATACTTTAATCCATGAATCTGCTCCCTAGAAGACATGGCATCATCCATTATTAAGACCCCTGTGTCTTCAGGCTTATTCCACACTATTAGAAATCCTATGTTGATTTATTTATGACCAGGGATAATGAAGATATGTTTAGTACAATGATATGTAGTTCAACCCGGTTTTGGGGTGGTGCACAGTTCCTATGTTTTGAAATGCAACTGGCCCCAGGTTGAACTCAGGGTGTTTTTTTCTGCATCCCCATCTCTTTTTATCTGTTGTGCATCTCCCCTTTTGATCAGTCATCCAGTCACTCCTATATCAAGCACTTCATCTTCTCTAAATAGTTTTATAGTAAGTAATATTTCTCTTTTATAACTGTCTCAGCTCTTTTGTAATTTAATCAAAGGAGTATTATTTCTATTATTAGTTATCATCCTTGAGTCACTTTATTTGCACACTCAAATGTGGTTCCAGCACTCTCCCATAGTTAATTATTTAATGTCTAATATATAAACTATGGGCTAGAGCTTTAACCCCATCAGTTTAAAGTTCTAACACCCACCGCCTTTGCCCTATCATTGAATTGTGAGAAATCATGGGAGTAATCTTTGCAAATTTACACATCTTTGCATATTTTTCAAACTGTGCTTGTTGGATAAACATTCTGTTTTTCATCTTCACAGAAGCTGGAGCAGTATTAGTTATATTGCCCAGAGCACGAATTGTATAATAACATTGAAAGGATGATTGAGGAGGCTGTAAAGATTTCCAAAGGGGAAGAAGGGAGAAGTATTAAAAAAAACAAAAACAAACAAGTTTTCATCTTTCCTTGGAGTGGGGTCATAATTAGGAGACTTTCGAACTCTGGCATTTCCAACCAACTTGACTCTTCTGCTTTTAATTGTATGAGTCTGACTAACTTTAGAAACTCAGTTTATTTGCTTTTCATCAAACACAAAAAACACACTTCCTAACATTGGACATCTTGGTCAGATTTTTAGGATAAACAGGAAGCGGTGTGGTCAAACCTGAGCAAAAACCTCCGGCTTGAATACAACTCTTGTGTTTTGTTTTTGTCTTTTTTTACATGTGAACTATATGTTATATATGTTAAGTCGGCCCAAAATACAAACGCACACATTAACATGATTGATAGGAATCAGTGCGAGTAGTGAGCTACACACTGTAGAAACTGCACATACCATCTGTCAGCATTCACCTTCATCTTGACTCATTCTTTCACACAACAGAGCCAATGGTTTTCATTGCTTTTAGACAAGGCAACACATCGATTAACAACACTGATATTGAGGTGTCATTTGGAGCACTACCTTGTCTAATGTGCCATTTTCATGCAATTTCTTTCCCTCCCTCTATGTCGTGTAAGTAAGGAAAATAATTTCACTGGTAGATTCATTTTGAATGAGAACACCATCTGCTGCTGTATCTGCTGCACTGGGTTTTAATGCTATAACTGTTACATGATACATTTAAAGTGCTGGCATTTACCAGCCAATGATTTTAGGCTGGTTTAACCTGCCTTAAGCTTTCTCTAAACCAGATTAGACCTTCTTATGCAATGGGGATAGGGTTTTCCTTTGTCCATGGAAAATGATCTCAATGAGTGGAAGAGAAGCAGACACAAACACACTCAGACTTTTGAACGTTTTCTAATAGTGTCTTATTGGATTAAACTCTGATTGTATGGCAACCATCAAATCCTCCGTTTTACCATCACTAACAATACAAATTTTGGACACCTGTGGTTTTTCACTGACATCATTTTATAAATAAGTTTTTTCCAAATTTAAGCCTATCCTGAGCACATGAAACAGGTGATAAATCATTTGAGTATAAACACACACCACATTAAGTAGCTGGACAGATTAGAAATAAGAAAATATGACATTCATTAATTCTATTTATCTATTTTTTTCCGATTGGACCAAACTGCAGCAACGAATGTTTTATATGCAAAATATGTCTTAGAATCAGGTGGATTTCCTGAATAAATTATTTGAAGAGCTATTTTTGTTAAAGTTATTCATGCGCCTAACCGCGACTACCAGTTTTTTTTTTGTTGGCAATTCGTGTAAAACAAGGCACGCAAAGATGCTCCATTTCACAACATCTGCTGTGACATATAAACCACAACAACTTACATGTGGTAAGTGTCAGATATGATTTGCCACTTTTCATTCCGCTGCACTCTTTTTCACTCTGAGACACATCTGCCTTTCTTCTCTGAGCTTGACTTCTGTGTCTAATTTCTCAGACGGATAGGTGTTTGACACTTCCCTCAAAATTGTTTATCACCCCCCACTAACTCATTGATCTTCGTCTTTTCTTGGAGTTTTCTTTGCCTCATTAATTTCTTTTTCAATCCTCATGGAATTTACTTGAGTGAGATGCTCATTACTTTTGTTTTGCATGGGTAAAAATGTGTTGTCTGTTTCTTCAAAAACAGTTATTCACAATAGAAACTGTTGCTTGTCTTTCCTGTTTTCTCCTCCCTTTATATTGTAAGAATAGTAACCCATTTTAATTCTTTGTCACACACCTCTGTGTCTTCAAACATTAGCTCCCTTTTTATGCTAGAAAGCATCTACCATCAAACTGAATGATCAATTAAATCTAAATAGCTGTGTGAATATCAAAGCGAGTGTGCTAGGCCCTCTTTGTTTTTACCTCTGTGGAATATGTCCTCCTTCATCCCCTCAGGTGGTGTCGATGGGTCTTTACCTGGGGGAGACGGCGTATCTCAGGAGCAGCTGGAACATTCTGGATGGCTTCCTGGTCTTTGTGTCCCTGGTTGACATTGTGGTGTCCATGGCAGGTGGAGCTAAGATCTTGGGGGTTCTCAGAGTCCTCCGGTTGCTCAGGACACTACGTCCTCTCAGGTGAGAAGAAAGAATGCTCATGCCACTGTTTGGTCAAATAGGATTGTTTAGGAGGTATTTGCATATGAATTGGATCTGAAAACCAATGCCACTCTCTTACTTGTCTGTTCTACACAATTGCACATTTAGCCGTTACATTAGCATAAACACTAAGTGCAACTGCCCAAAAGCACATAAGCCTTCAGAGCAGTTGCCAGGCAACATGCTGAGACTCCAACTATGAGCCCCAGCCAAGAAAGAAATAGTCTGGGACATAACTCTCTGTCAGCAGGGTGGTGTCCATCCACCCATTTATCAGATTTGGCCACTTAAACCCTTTGAGGGTCATGGAAGGCCTGGACCCCAATGGCTGACACTGGACTAGAGGCAGAGTTAATTCTTCTCAGTCCAACCTTGGGTCAGCATGGAAATAATAGACTGACTTGTAAAATCCTATCAATTAGAGTCTTGTTTCAAATAGTATTCTTCTCTTTTTATCTTTATGACTGGCTTCATAATCCCTCTCCCCGAGGGAGACAGTGACCTGCAAGATCTTCATGATAACATTATAATAAAGACTTAGAATTTGCAACAGGGTACGCTGATACTTGTGGAGTGTTTTATAAATCCCTAATCTTTTTTTTTTCTAATTCCTGCATCTATTGCACAGCTGAAGATTGGTTTGAAAAAAAATTCTGAACAAGCTGACACAGCACTCTGGGAAAAGGTCTGGCAAAACAAGTTAATCAAGAGACTGTCATCTCCACTGTGAATATAAAGTCACCATAAGGCTTGAGTGCCCACACAAACCCCCTACAGGCACACGGTCAACCTGTGACTCCACACAGAAGGAGACCAGCTGTCCAGACTTGGTTGCTTGATATATATATATTTATAATTGTAAATTTGCCCAAAAAAGGGTAAAAAACTGGTACTTTACATATTTATGTTGTTTGTGTATTTGGTTTAGCAGTTTCTAGTTTTATTTGTTTAAACATTTTCTTTTTCTTCTATTTCCCCTTGTAAATTTCGACCTCTACTTATTTTAATATCAGGGTGATCAGCAGAGCTCCGGGACTGAAGCTGGTGGTTGAGACTCTGATTACTTCTCTCAAACCCATTGGCAACATTGTGCTCATATGCTGCGCCTTTTTTATCATCTTTGGCATTCTGGGTGTCCAGGTACAGTAAATATCCTCGCAAATGTTTCAATATACTAACCATATCAGTAGAATTACTCAAAATAATTATTCACCAATCAAGCCTCTTTGTCTAACTGTTGTTGTCATTTATCTGTGTATGTGTGTGTGTTTTCCCTCCAAGCTCTTCAAAGGCAAGTTCTACTACTGTGTGGGTTTCGATGTGAAGAACATCACAAACAAATCGGACTGCCTAGCTGCTAGTTATCGATGGGTCCATCACAAATACAACTTTGACAACCTTGGACAGGTACAAGAGAATAAAATGTGTATGAATGATAACACCAATACTATTATCATTTTCATTAGTAATAATGATGTAAAACTCACTCACATGAGTTAAAATCTCTGTAAACATGTTTGAATAATGTACAATATTCAATATATATATATATATGTTGGATAGAAAATTAAACCCCTGATAATAGTAAAGGGCCAGCAAGTTAAAAGGTACCTACAAGAGAAAGATAAATGGGCAGAGAGCCAAAGAGTCTCACACAGACTCTTTATGCACCTATGTGTCATTAGACTGCTTTTAGTGAGCCATATGCCCCTGTTTAGATCAGCTGTGCCCTGGTGTAAAAAACTCTGTTTTAACAAGCTGGCACTCAGGGACAGTGTAACAGCAATACTAATGGGGACCAGTCCAGTTATCTTTCACACATGTCTGACTTATAACAATGCAATTTCATTAGAATACAGTGACACTGTGTACCATATAAGTGTGTCTGTTGGAGCTGAGCAAGCCTATATTACAGAGAGCCCAAATATTCAGTGTCCAACTCCTCTAGAGGCTCCCAGGCCGCTTTTGAGGGCCGCAGGAAGCCAGCCCCGGGTTCCTGGATGGGCAGTATGTGGCCCACCTCAAAATCGCTTTAGAAATTTTCTATTTTAGATTTAACATTTTCCTTTTGGTTGATAGCACACAGAGGAAAAGTAAAAGTAAAGCTGGATAATGTCTTGAAATACATCTATTTGTTCATTTTGTCCCATAATAATTACACTAGCTATCAATGACTGAATTGTTTAATACATTTTAAAAGGTACATCATGGATATTTTCCTTGAAAGAAACTAATTGTTTCTTTTTATGGTTATGAAAATGATTTCAAGAAAAAAAAAAAAAGCTCATCAAAACATTGTTAAAAACTGTGCATAAGATTAAAGTCTAGATTTGGGCTCTTCTTTTCTTCACACTTGTATATTTGTGTATCTTAGGCCCTGATGTCGCTCTTTGTGCTGGCGTCAAAAGATGGCTGGGTCAACATCATGTACCATGGACTGGATGCTGTGGGAATTGATCAGCAGGTAAAAGCAAAGCAAGGCAAATGTTTGGCCTTCACGGTGGCTGTATGAAGGATTAAAATTTAAATCACTACATTTTAAATTTGAAGATTAAAGCTTCTCTAAAAAATGGGTTGTGTTAGCAGATGTCTGAATCTCTGACTAGGCTATACAGTATTTTTCAATATAAGCTGTATGAAGCTTTGCACAAAGCTGCAAAACATAGTTTTGTCACTCTAAATTCGAATAGGCTGGTTCGAAGTCAATATGTCTTTTGTCCTGCAAATAATTACACAATCCTCGCGTGATGTCATGGTCAACTAACGTCACTTCATTTAGTCAATGTGATGGCTGCAGTTTGAACCTCTTCTGTTTGGAATTAATTCATTTGGAAATCTGTTTGAGAATGCATTAAAAGCGGACTTATTCTGGATGAGTCAGTTTCTCCACCTAAGGGATAAGCCTCACTGCAGTCCAGCGCAGCACTGAGAGTGACTAATCCCTTTTACACTCTGCCTGGTGCTTTCAACACTTAAATTGAAAATGTGACTCGCTGGCTTGATTGCACCTCAACTCTTTTTTTTGTTGTTGTTGTTTTTTAATGACTCCCCTTATAATCAACTCAGCAACGTGAACTTGTCCTCACATTGTCTCCTTTCTTCTGCCTAGTCTGCCGTGTTTGTAATTGGTGGCTGCGTCAGATTTTCCAGACTGCAATGATAAAACTGCAGCTAAACTGGGTTTATGCAAAACTTTGTGAGGATCAGATGTAAAATGCTAATTGTTTATCGAAAAGGACAAACTAGATGACCATAGTTCATTTATTTGTCTTTTGTGGAAATCTAATCATGGATGTTTAAGAATTTGGAAACAAAAATATATTTTTAAAGCTTACATTTTCAGTCTCCCGTTCAAATCATAACATATTCACCTTCACAGTACATAAAACGTGATCCCCGTGCTACTTAATATTTACAAAGTGGGATCTTATCACTGTAACAATCGAAACAAGCTGATGAAAAAGCGTTTTCCAAAAATCTTTTACGAAATATAGAAAATCTATGTTTCTCATTGATGCATTTAGTGATCGTTGATTTTGCCTTTAGCTATTAAGAAATAATAGTTTATTCTAATAAACTTGCTTTTTAATGATAAAATGAATCATACGTCCTCTCAAGACCAATCTTTTCCCACAAGACTGAATAAAAGCCAGTAAGTAATATAGAGAAGTGTACAATTTTAGAATGTGATAAACTTTGAAAATCATATCTTGCTCAAAACCTGCTTACCCTACATTTTTTTCTTTATTTATTTCAATATTTTTTTCTTTATTTTCACATCCCTTTCTCTTGCTTTTTTAAATCCATGTGGCATCCGTCAGTCCTTTTTCTCACACACTCACTTCCCTTATACCTCAATTCTTCTAATCCTCCCTTGTATTTTCTTCCATTCTCCTCCTATCTTCTCCCTCAGCCGGTGACGAACAATAATCCATGGATGCTGCTCTACTTCATCTCCTTCCTCCTGATAGTCAGCTTCTTTGTCCTCAACATGTTTGTTGGTGTGGTGGTGGAGAACTTCCACAAGTGCCGGCAGCACCAGGAGGTGGAGGAGGCAAGGCGGCGTGAGGAAAAGCGCCAGCGCCGCATGGAAAAGAAGAGGAGGAGTAAGTCTTGGATAAGAAGAGGCAGAGAAGGAGCAAAAAGGGAGTTGAGGCCTTTAGGTCAAGTTGGAATTGACGGGAATAATTGATAAAGACAAGAAAGACTAAGAAAGAATCTTTGGGATGTAATAAAGATGTAATGAAAACTTTAGTTGGAGTGAAAAGGACAAATAGAAAAAGTCAAAGTAAATAGAGACAGATGAAGGAGCTGATGGGACTGATAAACCAGAAAAGGGATTCGTAACAGCAACCACTGTGTCAGCAGAGGAAAGGATGATGAAGGTACTGGCCTGAAGAGAAGAATTGTCCTCTGAGGAGGGGAGCAACAAATCAAGAGAATGAATGTGGTGCAGAAGAGGGCATATATTGGTGAAGCCTTGCTTCAGAATATTAATAGATCTAAGTAATAATGTTTTTTCTTGTCGATGTTTTCAGTCCCAGAAGAAATTTCATTTCTGCAAGTTAGTAATGTAAAATATGGCTATCTTAGATTTGAAGCTTTGAAAGGGGGCTTCCCTTGTCGGATTTAATCTAAGTGCCATATGCTTGAGTTTTATTTTAATATAACGGGGAACGACTCATTATTTCCCCACATTTAAAACTACTTAGCCTCTCCTACGCATTCATCAAACCTTTTTATCCTTATCCTATTACCTTCCAGATCTCCTCATTTTTGTACTTCTCTCTACTCTTCATTTTTCACCTTTTTAGGCACAAATAAATAACAGAATGAATCTTTCTCTTTGCCAGGCATTACTTTTGACACCCTTACTCACGCCCCTTAATGACACATGCTCTATATTTTCTATTTTCCATATACTGATAGAAAATATTTATGTGCAAAGCAAACTAAAATACTTGTTTTGTTCTGCCTTGGACTTACTTATATTTCACCATTTCCTTTCCGCATGCATGTCTTGTTGAAAATAAATGTTGTTGTATTACTGACTTCTTCTCTTTGCAGAGGCCCAGAAGCTGCCATACTATGCTTCCTATGGTCGTATCCGTTTGGCTATCCATGCTCTGTGCACCAGTCACTACCTGGACCTAGTCATCACCTTCATCATCTGCATTAATGTCATCACTATGTCCCTGGAGCATTACAGCCAGCCACAGGTGACCATATGTGTGTTTGTATGTGTGCGTGTATATATATAGGCTTTTTTTTACATGAACAACTATCTGTCTAGATGGTTACTTGAGGATATTAACAGGTTTATGGAAATTTGACTTGGAGTAAAACTTCCATGATGCAGTCACCATTAATCAATGTTTAGGATAAAGCAGTCTGGCAGATTGGCTTTTAGTGGAAATTATATTCTTCGACTCCCTTAGGTCTGTATAACAACTCATTGTATCTCTCGACATATTGAATCTTTTACATTTCAAAGATGCTTAACTATGTCTGGAACAGAATGTTATTACAAATATAAATCTGTTTAAGACTGTAAAATCATGAGTTTGACTTGTGATTGTACTTTATAAGTATTTTAAAATCAAAAAGCTATTGTGAGACCAATATCAACTTTTTAAAGGATAATGTGATTGTTCCTATGATTTGTTATGTAAATTGGACTCACTTTTGAAAATTAGAAGCTTCTATGCTTATTTATTTGATTATTTATACACAGCGTAGTAGATGAAGATGTTCTTTCTTCCTCCCCAGAGTCTGATTTCATCCAGTTTTCTGTCTTAATAAAGCATGATACTATTAGAAGAGATTCAGAGGAAAAATGTTCTCATTGACAAAACAAAATTGAACTATTCCCATGACAATTTTATTTAATTTTCCGTCCCCTTACATCACAAAGTGGTTCTTTTACTGAAATGAAAAACAAAAAAAAAAGTCATTATGGTTATATCAGGCAAAAAACGATTCAATTATTATGAAATGATTAATAAAAAATGTATTTTTTGAATAATGCTGATGCTGCCATCTCTTTGTGACCCATGCCTCTTTAATCCTGTGCCACTTTTAGTCTTTGGAAACAGCACTGAAGTACTGTAACTACTTTTTCACCTCCACCTTTGTGATCGAGGCTACTCTGAAGCTAGTAGCCTTTGGCTTTCGCCGCTTCTTCAAAGACAGGTACGCTCTCCGCCACATAGATGCTTCTTAGATTGTTTCGGTGTCTAGAGGCCGCATCATCACAGTCCTTTCACATTTAGGGCCCTTGTTTAGTTCTCAGTTTGTGATGAGTTAGCACTTTAAACCTTTTGGCTTGTAGCCAGCAGAATTGTTCCCAACAGTTGTCTAGTTAATTGCTTCTAAAATGCAGAAGGCAAGATTAATTTAATTATTAATGTTTTGAGACTGCAAGTTGTTTATATGACACTGAAGCTTTTTATTCCAGCATTAGTCTAATTATTGATGACAGGATCAGGGCTTTAGGTAATTGCAGGCTGTCAGCCATTCCTTTGCCAAGTCATTTAGGGGATAGTCAAGCCAATTCTGCACTAACTCCAAGCAGATTCCTAATATACATCCACAAATGACATGATATAAACTTTAATGTGTGTATGCATGAAGTTATGATCTAAAAACTAAAATCTGTGTTTAAAATATGTGTTGCTTTGTTGAGAACCTGCTGTGTGTCCCGGTGTGTGTAGATGGAATCAGCTGGACTTGGCCATCGTGCTGCTGTCTGTAATGGGCATCACCTTGGAGGAGATTGAGATAAATGCCTCACTTCCCATCAACCCTACAATAATCAGGATCATGAGGGTGCTCAGGATAGCAAGAGGTATACAAGAACACACACAGGCAACCCTTGAACCTCCTTCTTCTTGAACGCCTGCTGAGAAGATGGTTGTCTTTTAAGTCAACTACGAATATATCCTTGACACAAAAAAACATTACAATAGAAAGCTGGTCTTCTTCGTTACTATTTTTTCACATTGTTGTAGGTGCTAAAAGGTACAGCTGGGTCAGTGTTAATATTTCTATTAAGGTCCAACCAGGAGTAGTGATGACATGGTTATTCACCTTCCAGCCACAGGGTGAAGATGAGCACTTAGTGAGCGCCCAAACATAAAAAAACAAGCTAAGCACTGCTTTAAAGTACTTAAGATTTTAAAAGGAATATTAAAAATCAAATGATACTTTTAAATATAAGAAATAACTTCAGGATAAAGAAAAAAACATATTTTATTGAGATATTATACATTTTATAACTCAACTAGCTGTAAAATGTAACCTATCTCTGGCTTTATTTTCTCTTTTGAGAATATTTTTCTAGTTTAGTTACTGAGTTATTGCTTTTAGTTGAAAATGAGAGTAGCCCTAAGGGCTGCAACATCTTTTTCAGCCTCAGGAGGATGAAGACTAATTACACCAGTCTCAGTTAATCCTGGCCCCCATACCATCACCCTCTGCCCTCTGCTATGTTGCAAAGGACCCAGCCAGTAGACCCATTGGGTAATATGCTCATTTAACAGCAACAGTTAGTAGTAATTAAGAAGCAGAAGCAGTATTTGAAGGTCTGAGGGGTCCATGTGACTTTTCATCTTTATTCATTCTAATCATATTTCACTCTTCTGTGTGAAGATTAACAATTTTGTGTGACTGTGAGGTGAGAATCAATCTTAAATAATCCATGATTATACAAACCTTTTCTTTTAAGTGCTGAGGGCACTGAAGAGAGCAGAAGGATGTTAGAAATGCCAAAGTAATAATTATTTTCTTGTCAAATATCCCCCTATATCAGACAATTCTATAAAAAAAAAAAAAATCTCCTAAAACTTTTTAAAACACAACACGTTGTGACTATTGATGATTTTTTTAATTTTATTTTAAAGGTAGTGATTGGCTTTGAAAATTGGATTACCAAAGAAATAACTTGCTATTTATCTTGAGAATATCCTGGCTCATTTTAAGCATTAGGTTATAAAACTTACTCAAGTGAGTCATCCTCTGATGATCAGTTGATTAAATCTGTGAAAAAAGCTGCCAGTTAAACAGAAACCAAACTTTGTCAGGATCACAGAGCCATGATGGGAATTATTTCCTCCGAAGCCCTATAGTTTGTGCCGTTGTTGAGGCTTATTTTTAACAATTAATGACTTGGACTGTTGCAAACCTCACAGTGAAGGTCCATTGACCATTTCAAAGGGCAGACCGGGAATCTTAATGCAGCCCAGTACATCATTAGTCTCCAAAGAAATAGAATGTCTTTAAAAGATCTTTAAATTCCCAACATTATATACAAACATATTCAATGAGTCTTTTTTCCCTGACAAAGAAATAACAAGTAAGATAAAAACACTCAATTTTCAGCATTTCCAACTTATACTTTTGCTGAGACCTTTAGGGAACAAAATTGCATCAAAGGTTCTGCAGTGCTCTGTAATAACCTTTACCACACACTGGGACCACTGCCTTTACCTTATCTTTTACACACACTTACACACACTCTGCTCTGTCAACCATCTGTGGAGTTTCCACATCCTAGAAGCTTCCAGTATATCGTCTGTGTGGTCGCTGCTGTTGAATACACATGTGGTTTTTCACTATGCTGCCTGGAGAAACTTCAGCCTGGTTCCTCCAGAAATTGGACCACTGGGAAAAATGGAGGGTCCCTTGTGAAGAGAATGGAAACCAATTTGATCAATTGATTTTTTTTTCTTTCTCCTCCTTTCTCTGCCTATTTTTTTTCTATTTTTACTGTTCCAAACCATGGGGACAGGGTCTTTCTCTCTTTCGATTTCTGCTTCTCAGGACTTGTCTGTTGTTTATCGTCCTGACGCACACGTCAGAAGCATTTCGCACTCGTGCTGAGCGTAACATCTTTTAACTGTTGTGGTCACAGTTTGGTCATATTTTCTGTGATCTCTTGGCAGTGCTGAAATTGTTGAAAATGGCAACCGGGATGAGAGCCCTGCTTGACACAGTGGTCCAGGCTCTGCCTCAGGTATATGTCACCACACACACACACACGCACACGCCCACACACACACACTGAGATACCCTCTCTGAGCTTATCATAAGGACACCCAGGAGTTAATTAACATTTGTGAAATGATAAATGACTGGCATTGATAAATGCTCGGTGAGAATTCTGACTTTCAGGAGGTCAGGCTTCTTTTTTTTCCTTCCAACCCTTACTGCCACAACACCCTGCCAAGTTTTTGCTGCTCCGCTTATTCTTATTCAAAGTGAGACATTTGCTGCATTAATTTAAAAGTTTTATTCCCTAGCTGGTAATAATAAAACTAAGAAAAAGAACACTTAGCCCCCTCGGTTCACAAAAAGACTGCTCTCATGAAATTGCTTAATTGTTCAGTCTTGGAAATATTTAGAGAGCAGCACTTTTTTTTATACTTTTACAGTGAATATGATCTTAAAGTGCTTACCCTCACCTTCCATTTGAGGTTCCTACATCCAACTTGAAAGAAAGGCTTGAAGCGACTTAATAGAAGGTTGTCCTGCTTACATTAAAGTGTGATCGCTTTCATGTGACAAACTCCAGAAGTGGGTCACAAGATGGCAGTGACGTGCAGTAAACTTGATAATTTTGTGACAATCACATTTTTCAACAGATTTTTTTTTCTGACTCTTCTCATCCTCCTCATTTACTCTGCATTCTGCTTGACTATTTGATATGACTTTAAGCTTATCTCAGAGACAATATTGGCAAAAGTTCTGTTTTTTTGGTATTATTATTTTTACCAAAACAAAAAAAAATATGGAAATTCAATCTGGTGTCCTTTAGCATTGACAAATTTACAATTGTCAAAAAAATGTTTTTTTGCTAAATGAACCTTGGTTTGTGTTTCACACTCCACTGCTTAACTAACATTGAACTTCATAATAGTCTTTTGTGTATTTTTCTATGCATCAGGTGGGAAACCTTGGTCTACTCTTTATGCTGCTGTTTTTCATCTATGCTGCTCTTGGAGTGGAGCTTTTTGGAGAACTAGGTAGGTCATTGAGATAATATCTATATTGACAATATTTTCCATTCAAGGACTTTAGCTATATATACTAGAAAACTAGGATTTTTTTATTTCAATTTGTGAATTCTTTTCTGTGTTTATTGAGGGAGAAATGTTCAGACTTTTTGTTAACCTCAACATGTCCCCACTTAGTGTGCAATGCTGACTATCCCTGTGAGGGAATGAGTCGGCATGCTACATTCGAAAACTTTGGGATGGCTTTCCTAACACTGTTTCAAGTATCAACCGGAGACAACTGGAATGGCATCATGAAGGTACACACAATTCAGTTGTGTCTATTAATTTTTGTATGTTCACCTGTCATGTCATCTGTGTTGGGCAGTCTAATTATCCGTGTTGTTTGGGTTTCACTGTCCATCCAGTGACACCTCACAGCTTTTATTTTTTTCTGCCAAAAGAAACTTATCTTTAGATTCTGAAGACACAGAGGAATACATTTCTTTTTCTTTTTCTGTTTTTTTTTCTGTTTTTTTGTGACCAAACAAAAATCTTTGCACTGCAAAACCCTGATTAACAGCATTGTAATTAAAGAAATTAAGTTCAAATTCCTGGATTAGAAAATGCTTAGGTAGGAGAACTTAGGAGTCATGAGCTTTTCCTTTAGCTGATAATGTTCAATTTCATTAATGTCATAGATTGGCAGCATCAGAGAAGGGAAATTTCAAATAAAAACAGATTTTACTTATTCAATGTATAATGTAGACTTCTGATCACCTTCTTTAGATTTGGAAGTCATTTCTTTTTAATTAATCAGCTTCTGGCTGAATATTGTAAACAGTTTTCCTTTTTTTTAGATTTTTAAAACTTTTCCTAATTTTTCTCTCCATTTTATCCAGGCATTAAAATTATGTGATCCTGCATCGCCATGATTTTTGTTTGACTTTTTCCCCTTTTCCCTTTCTCATACACCCAATTCCACCAGGACACCCTAAGGGAGTGCCCTCCGGACCGTCCGGGCACTGACTACGGCTGCCACAATGGACTGCAGTTCATTTCTCCCATGTACTTTGTGTCCTTCGTGCTGACCGCCCAGTTCGTGCTGATAAATGTGGTAGTTGCCGTTCTCATGAAGCATCTCGATGACTCCAACAAAGAAGCGCAGGAGGACGCGGAGATGGACGCGGAAATTGAGCTGGAGCTGGCTCAGGGAGGCCTGTGCTGCATGATGGGGGGCATTGGTGCTATTGCTGGGGCCACCGGTGGCGCTGCAAGTGGAGCAGCTGTTGCCAGCACGGCGTCAGGTGCCATTATGTCAGGGGCAGTCGGGAGTTCGAGTGGCGGAGTGTTGGCGCTGCATCGAGATGGGAGTGGAGGAGTCAGTACGGCTCATGAAGGACACACACACCATCGATGTCGGTTGTATTCTCCTGCTCAGGTAGGTGAACTTTAGCTGTTCAAACATTGGTGCAGCCCTTTTTTCATTTATTGTATATAAATATATATAAACACACACATATATATATATATATATATATATATATACACATTTCTCACTATTAAAAGATGACATGTTTGATCAATCCATTGTTTTTTTCAAAGTTTCTGCATTGTGTTCTCCATTTGCTCTGTAGTCTAAACTTAAGAAGTGTGTCGGCTTCTAATTAGTGCAAAATCCACCTCTTGCTAAAGGCACCAATCGATAATAAACAAACATTTATGACTTATTACCAGGACAAGTAATCAATTTGACAAGTTTTTAGCCATTAATTATTTCCGTTCATAAAGCTTATCATTTTCTCTGAATTCCAACTGAGGATGTTTTTACCTAATTTTAAGACCTGGTAAACAAATAATCTTTTGAAGCAGGGGGATTCTAGCTCTTTTCCAAGTGACTGCAGTTACCACAGAGCAACTGAGAAAACATTGCATGTGTGAGAATATACAGTAAAAGATTCAGTGTAGCAAAATATTATTAGAATATAGCCCTGGCAATTTAAAAACTTTATGAACTTCATTCTCTGGGGGACTGCACAGCAGCTGGAGTTTTCGTTTTAATTGATGTGAAATCCCGCTGGCCTACTAGTGCAAATAAAAGGTCTCGATGACTTTTACAAACAAGCACTGGGAGGTACTGAGACACACAAACCACCATGCAGAGACCAACGCAGAGGATCCCAGTGCATATATTTGCAAATATATGAAATGGCTGCTGTCGCCACTGTGCTAAAAATACCTTCAGTGGAGGCATTAGCTGCGTTGGCTCTCATTCTTCAGCTGACTGATTGCTGCAGCTCAAATAGCAAGTGAGCACAAGCTACATGTATAATCACATTCATAAATAATTATAGTACCTGCAATGAACATTTTAAAAGAGCAGCAAACTGATGATGAAAAAAGGACATGAAAACAAAACCCAGGAAAAGAGGAAAGGGGGGTGAAACATTGTAAAAACGTAGTAACGAATAAGCCAAACAATTACCAGTGCAGATAGTTGCAGACAAAAGAAAGTTGGAGCAAAGCAATGAGTGGCAGAATAATTGTTCAAGTAAAGAATGAGCTGAATGTTGTATATTTAATTATTTCTTCTTCTGCCTGGTTGTGTGGTGGTGTTTTAGATTCAGTTTGTTGGTGTGGCTGGTAACAGTTATTACCTTGAACCAACAATTGTTCTATATCTGTGCTATTCAGAACAATGCAATAGGCTGCACAAATAATTATACATGTATAAATGAACAAATAAATATTTTTTTTACCAAAGCCCTTACACTGGATCTATTTCCGGTTGAGTCCACTTCATCCTGTAAAACGCTCACTTTTCTCATGTACAAGATAATATTTGTGTCTAAATCTTTCAGCATTTGTATTTGGAAAATTAGACATAAAAAAAACTATGATCACAAAACTGATGTTAACTACAAGCTATTTTGGTCTTCACCTTCGCAACTGCTCACTGCTCCTTTTCTTTAACATTTGCTTGGTTTCATTGTTTAACCATCCATCTTTTGATGGGCAGAAACAGTACAATGGCTGTTTTGGCTGAAAATAGCTACATATAACAAAAGAGGAACAATAGATGAAAAAATTAATTTATACTGAAATCAGAAAAGAAATTTCAACTCAAAAGATTCTGGAACATTAAAGGTTAGAAGACAAGCAGAATCACTTGATTATTTTTAGTTTACCGCCCATAAAAATAATGTCTCTGCACAAACAGTAGTTTTACCTTCTGCTAAATGTAACAACACTTTTAATAGCCCCTGTAAGTTATCCTTGGAAAGATGCTGCAGTTAAACCCAATGAACTGGATGAAATTACCTCCTTTACAATTTTCTCTTCCTTTTAAACGGTTCCTAAATGCTATTTTTAACATAAAAAAAGAGAAGACTATCTCAGATTTGTTGCGCTCTAGAAAGACTGCTATACTATTGGCTTACAGTGCGACCGACATAAGTTTAATAGCTGATTAAAAGGATGCGGGATAAAATGAGGAATTAAACTGACTTATCAGGTAAAAATGTTGCTGCCTTAAATGGTACACGATGTCATTATTTCCCCTCTGTCATGAATCCAAACTGGCCCAGACTCGATGTACCTTTTTGTTATGATTTCATTCATTCATTCATTGTCCATACCAAATTTAGAGACTTCAGTTCACCTAACATGCATGTTTTTAGATGGTGGGAGGATGTGTTGTGATTTATGATGCCAAAATTATAAGAATGGATTCTATTAAATTTAGTTTATTAATCAGCCAAATGTAAGAGAACTTTGAAATTAAATTACGGTAGTTTGTCAAAATCTAATATCAACCTGACAACCTCAAAACAAATGTTATTTCTCTCAACTATAGTTACAAAAGCTTATGTAAGATTCCTTACTATCAACAACAAACCGTGTTTTATAGGTAACCGTGCCATGCTTTATGAACTTAATAAAGCTTTTGTACTTTGGTTCATAGCAAAGGAAATTAACTCGGTCACCCTTCTGAAAGAATGACATTGAATCAATAGGGGAGTGAGGCGAGGATGGGGAAACAGGGAGAGATGCTGACACTGGACTGGTAGGAAGAGGCTGTGAAATTGTGAGTGGGTGGCAGGCTCTACCACAGGCTCATTGTGTTTATAGCTCATTGTCTGTCAGTCTACTGGTATTTTTAACCAGGAAAAGAGTAAAAAGAGCAGTGGAGAAGTGGAAAAGGAGTTGTTTCTATGTGCCTTCAAAAGTGCACCGTAATTCTAATCTCTATTCTTATTAGCCAGTAAATACCCTCACTAGATTACATGCAACCATTTTCTTAGTTTGCAGGGTTTAGACTTTTACTCTCTTGATGTCTAAATAGACAGAATGAGATCTTATGCATTTGTTTTCGATTAATGTTGTCACATTAATAACCAGAACAATAGAGCAGAATCTTGCTGCATGAGGAAACATTGTACATCTTCGGCGGAAAATCTCCTCAAAGTGTGTCTCCAAATGAGGACCACATATTCTGAATGCTCTTCTTGGGATCAAGAGAGGAAACAGATCTTAAAAATATTCTAGTTTATTGCCTTATGTTTTTTTCTGCTTAACTCTGGACATCCTCAGTTTAAAGATATAATTCAAGCTTCATGTGGAGGCAGTCGTTTAATTATGCATCTGTAATAGTGTTCATGAAAATAGTTACTCTTAAAATGTAAGGGGCACATTTAAAAAAGTGATGGAAATGTAAACTCACTCCAAATTAAATCAGATGTTGATAAGATGAAAACTTCTCACAAACAGTACAATGTGTGTTTCAATAAATTAAAAAAAATGTGGTATGAATGTATGACATTTCTGCGAACAGAACAGATTCAAAGGACAATGCACTCCTGAGAGTTAGAGGGAAAACAGCAGGGAATCATGCAGGTTTGATGTTTACCACGAGGAGTGCCCCCAGCAAAGTCAATCAATCAAGCTGCCTCGCCCCTCTCTGTGCATCGCACAGCACTCAAATCAGTGTGTACTGTGCTCAAAGTGAATAGGTGTGGGCCGCCAGGGACTGGCTTTGGATTGTGGATATTCTCCTCACCTCACACTCATTTGCTGGCACTCTTATGCTACATGGACAGACACAGGCGGGGTTTTATTGTAAGAAACAAGCAGTCTGAACTTTAACAAAAAAATGGAGGTTCACTGGAGACAAAAATAGTCTTTGTGATATAAGACTATGTGCAAGAAAATATGTTTAAAATAAAAAAAATAAAATAAAATAAATACAACCAGAGATAGGACCAATAGAATTAAATGTTTTTTAGCATCCTTAAGCATTATTTAAACATGATTTGTTCTCAAACCTTTCTGCACTCCAAAAAGTTATCACCGAGTGAAAAAGTGCTGCCTGATTAGATGTTTTCCCCTTTACCCTTAAGCTATGAGTATATTTTGCACTCAAACTTTAAGACTGCCTCTTTATCTTATATTTATTCTCTGTTTTTGTCACATTAATATGACAGAAATATTCAGGCAGAACTCTATCAACTATAACAGGTTATTCAATGCAACTCTTTTTGCTCCCTGAGCCATCTACAGCTCACCTAATGCAGAATAAGTACCTTTTTCCCCTTCTTTTTTTCCCTAAAGATCATGCAATTAGCCTCCCCACATTGACATTTGTCTTCTCCTTTGGCTTGGCTTAAAGCAGGCAAAAGTCAGTGATATCTGTCTGGTAGCTGTCAACGGCGGCTGAAAATAACACTGGCTTCAACAGATGGTGCTTAATTAAACAACACTTCCCATGACATAGTCAGCGTGTCGTACAGAAGAAGAAGTGATGAAAGAGAAACATGAAAGGAGGAAAAGTAGACAAGTTTGAGATTTCAAAGAAAAAGAGAAGGACGAGACACAGGATCGGAGACAGATCTTTTTCTGCAAAAATATGCAACTGGTTCAGGCCAGGTAAATGACGTAGTGCGGATGAGTCGAGATGGTGGCATGTAGAGGGATGGAATTAGCTGGCAGAGCGCAGCAGATTGATAAAGTGACAAAAACCCTTCGAGTCTTTGAGCCGTGACAAAGCTGTGACGGAAAACTGGGTGATGGATATGCCAGTGGCCTCATTGAGCCTGAAGTCTGAAGTTTGTCATGTGGTTGCAACAGTTTTTCTTTATTTGCTTCCGGCAGCAGCAATAACTGTTGTTTTTGCAATAAATATGTTGTTTTTGTTCTTTGACAGCTGCAGTCGTCATTTTTAAAATTGAATCTCAAGCCAGCTTTTGTGATATGAAAATGCACTAGTCTCACGTCATAGAAAAACATATTTCTTGATTCCTGTACTCTTAATGTGCTCTGTACCATTAAAGCAGCTATTGTGCTTTGTGTAAATTATATAAAGTTCATAAGAGTGTATACTTGTGTGTGTAGGAGAGCCAGTGGTTGGACAGTGTCTCTCTGCTGATTAAGGACTCAATGGAAGGAGACTTGATAGACAACCTCTCAGGTTCAGTTTTTCACCACTACTGTTCTTCTCCTGTCTGTAAGGACTGCAAGAATCACCCACAAGAGGTGAGTCTCCGGCATGCACAGACACACTCCCATTCTGTCTCTATCCGCCAGGGGAACCATAAATAACCATTTCCCTTCATTGAGCCTGAGGAAGACTGATATGGTTGATTTTTTTAAGTCGTGTATTTCCTGCTTATAATATTTTCAGTCTGTTTGCTTAATTTAGGATCGTATTTATGTATTCTTGTGGTGCAAAATGGAAACTACGAGGCCAGGTCCAAACCTAAATATTTATTCAAATTAGTTGTCAGTGTTTGTGTGTCTTTTTTTTTTGCTGTTGTTGTTTCATAATTGCTTATAGTTTTATGTTACTCATCAAAACCACATATGCAGTGTGTCCCACTGAAAGAGAAAGAGTGTCTAAGCTGACCTTTGTTGTATTGCTACCCAGAGACCCACTTATCTTTCCCCACCTCAACACAAGTTCAAACATTACCATATACCTGCAGAATCTTCCACTCAGAGGTTCCCTAAAACCCCCAGTTCCCTTTGTTTATCCATGAAAACATTCACCTAAAAAGAGAAAAAATTGTTACACACAAACAGAAATACATGTATAGTGATAAATTAAGGGTTTAAGCAATGTAATATTTCAATTGTGTGGCACATGCAAATAAATCATTTTTTTGATAATTTTATAAATGGTATGAACAGATACATTAAGATCCACCTTAATGTTTCATGATGTTTCTCAAAGCATAAAAAATGTTTTTACCATGAAATATGTTTAGGCATTTAAAAATGACTGATGATAACAACAATGAAATGCACACATTTGCATCGTTGTCGAGATAAAATACAGAATTGTAATGCAGTTTTCATAACACTGAATGGGTAAATACATCAGTGCCCTAGAACTACAAATGTTTTGATCGAGAGAATAAAGTGTGAAACGTATTGAAGCCTGGCTGTTAAGATTTAATTTCTACCTGTCTGGTCCTTAGGGGTACATTACAAATGGTATTTGTCCATTCCATTATTCAGCTGATTTACATTCTATTCAAAACTAAATTAGATACTGTGGAAACGTGAATGTAATTTGCCTTCATGGTGGAAATATCTACAACCAGTAACACAGAGCTTAGCTGTCAGAATACGTGCTGCATTACACAATCTGGCCCAAAGAAATATTGTGACATTTTCTCCATGCAATCGAGACATGTTCCCCCTAAAGGTCCAGCTGCACTTTTCACCATCACATGACACTTACGTGATGTAGTCTCACTGCAATTTCATCATGACATACACAGATGTGAATTAATCTGTCCAACACTTTTAATATTAGCTGAACGCAATTTTCTCATTTTCTGATCTGTGTGTGCGCTTCCTTTTATGAGTCAGGGAAGCTTGCCGTCAAAGGCTGAATTCGAAGAGGTGGGACCTCACTGCACAGCTTTTTTGTGCAAATAATACCTAATTCAGTCTCTGATACTTTTAGTGTTAACTCTTTGTTAGGGTCTGACATAATGTGACATTTTAACAATTTTGATATGAATACAGTTACTCAATAAGCTTTCATCTTACCTCCCCTTCAATCAACTCTTTCTGCTGCGGTTGTTCTTCAAATTTAAGGTATTTGGGTAATTTAGGTATACTGAGAACTTGCAGAGCTTGGCAGATACAAATTCTTTATTAACAAAATGCACACTCTCAAAGTAGAAGCAAATGAAAAGTAGAAAATAATATCTCATACGAGGAAGAAAAAAATTACAGACAAAGTATAAAATAATAATCTCTTTTTCGAGGCATGAAAAAACTTTGAAGGTACAAAATAATACTCGCTCTTTTGAGGACAGACAAAACTATGAAAGTACCAAATAATAATCTATTTTATGAGGAATACTAAGGGAATCACGGCAAGAAATTCCACAACAATGTCCAGGGCTCAGGATCAATAGTCAAAATGACAAACGTAACAAAACACACTGGCACCAGACAAGGGGGACACAGACTATTTAAACACATGAAGGGAAGGGAGCCCCAGGTGAACACAATCTGTAATTAGGGGAGACAACCAGACAGGCTACACACAGGGAAGAGCAAGTGACCTGAAACGATAGATGTACTTTTCAAAATATAACAGGACCAAAACATGAAAAAACACAACAAAAAAAAACAGGTGTGACAGAATTTCTTAATCTGACTATGTTAACGAAACAGACATTTTTTCACGCTGAACTGTATTTGTTATTGTACCATATGCCACATGTGACAAGTGTACCACATGTCACGTGTGTACCACATGTCACATTTTTGTAATGCAGTATTTGTCTTAAACATTTGGAAAATGCAAAGAAAATCAGTATGATTATTTATCTTGCTGAAAATCAAAGGTAAAATCTCTGTCAGTTGCATCAAAATTATTGTTCTCCTTTCTGTGGACAAGCTTTTGCTCTCCTTTGGCTGACTGTGTTGGGTTGTGTGAGACAGATACGGCTGGCAGAGGTGGAGCAGGCATCGCTGATGTCAGAGCAGCTGTCAGACAAATCGTCATCTCCAGCTTTACCTGATGACCTCAGCCTGGATGAACACAGCAGCTACCAGCTGCTGGTCAGTGGCAGTCAGGTATGGCCACTCCCTGGGTGACATAAAACACACTTTTACTGCATCCTGGGCTCTCATGTACACTACTCTTTGATGCGAGACACACAGGCATTTGTACAAAATGGGCTTAATCCACTGAAACTGCTTCTGTCCCTATCAGCAAGGAACCTGAAAACATTAATATTAAACTTTGTCCTGCTGGAACACTTAGAATTCAACAGCGCTCTGATCTCAAATTCATGAAAAAAATGTCCAATTAAATTGACGGATCACTGAGTGTGAGTCAGCATAACCATGTGTGCTTCTGCTTCCAAAAGTGATTAAAACCAGAATCCATTTTTTTGTAAAATATCAGGAAACAATATTTTATTCACAACAGACCAGAGAAAATAAATGTAAATGTTGGAGTAGAGATTTGTGTTGTGATTTGTGTGAGTAACAAATCAACAGGCTACAGGGGTATGATTGGTAATCAAGAGAAAAATAAATATTTAACAACCAATCAGGTTACAAAACTGGCAACAGGTCAGCAGCATGATTGTGTATAAAAAGGCACTTTGCAATGCAATTACAGCATGATGGTGCTAAATGTGAATACTTTGTATTTTCCGTGATTTGCCGTACACCATCACTAAAGGTTCTGAGGAAACTATGGCTGTTTCCAAAAATGACGGCATTTTAAAGCCTTGCTGATTTTATCATGGGAATACAGCACAACCACATGGAAACTTCCAGAAATAATTGACTGTAAACTCAGTTATAGACAAATGCACATTTTATCCTCTGCCATCAGATGGTGGTCAGATTGTTCTAATTTTAAAATTCTATTTGAGAAATTATGGAGGACCGGTTGGCAGTCTGTCCACGGTTCACCCCGCTTCTTGTCCAATGACAGCTGGGATGGGCTCCAGCCCTCCCAAGACCCAGCTAGGAATAGGCAGATCTAGAAAATGGAATTTGAGGTACTTACAGACGTCCTTTCAAATATCAGATTAAAAGCCTTTTTTTTTTATTCAAATGTGGGAACAGGATGGAATAATGTGTATTACTACACTTCTGTATTTTTTTCTGAAACACAAAAAAGTCCTTTCTGGTATCAAACCCTTATGAGTGTAAATAAAAAAGATCATTGGTTTTGATTAGATTATTTTTCGAGGAGGCTCACCCTCCATTATCTTGCTTATCACCATCATCTATTTACATGCCACATGATTACAACACCAAACACAAGGTGCACATGCACTGGAATATAAATTCATGCATGTGTGAGATAGTTTGCCTTTCATGCTGCCATCTTTTCTTGCACTGTGTGCATTCAGTTCACAGCACTTCCACTTGGCCTGCATCATTACTTCAATGTGAACAACCAGTTCATTTGAACCAAGACGTGTCTCTTCGAGTGCTGCCATTATTTTCTTGTTATCACTTGCAATTTCAAATCAGACTTGTATAGATGGATAAAGCAAGGTGCACTGTGAGAGAGCTTTTTGAAATGGAAAACAAATTGATTTCCATTATGACAAGGGGAAATGAAAGGCTTCAGTTTGATATCTTCCTTGCCCCAGTGCACATCAGCGCACCTGGATGTTGTGCCGACTCTTGCAGCACCTCCATCTCCTCTCGTTTTCCTGTTCACTCACTTCTCTGTCTTCAATTTATCTCCTAATTCTCCTGTCTTGTTCTCAGAGGGGCAGCAGTGACTCGCACAGTTCAGAGGACCTGCCTACACAGGGAGGCTACAGGGGGCTTCATGCTTCCAGCTCAGGAAGTGAGTGCTGTGTCCAAGAGCTGTTTGAGGGGACGATTCATCCTCGTTTGAATCTTCCCTCAGCGGAGCAGCAAAGTCCTGCACACGGCAAAGGTACCAGAGCAAATGCACCGCTAACACAACTTAAAAGGTTGATTTTTATTATCAGGGTACACTCACTTGTGATTTACGTGTGCATAGCTAATCATGTATTCAAACTTAACAACAGAGCATTTGGTCAGGAGCACTTGCTGTGGGCTTTAATCCAAGTGGGCTAGATTTATGCCAAGGGAGAAATTGGGAGTTTTAGTTGTTCATTAAATGTTTGTCCTGGTCATTTTTATTTGTAATTTTTTATCAGCACATGAGCTTTTGATGTTCTGGGATGCAAAAATCAAGACAGAGATGTCTTGATTTTTTCGTAACTATTCTGAGCTTTCTAAATGCTTAGAAAAACAATTCTAAGCATTACCAAAGTAAACAAAGATTTAAAACCTTAATAGATACGGAGACGCATAACCAGAAACAGACCGTGGTCATCATTAGTATACAGAAAAAGTTACTTTAGTATTTTTCTTATCTTAATTATAAGAATGATAAAGGGGAATGGGTTCCACAATTAAACTTCAACCCCAATAACGGTGATCAGTTACATACATGAAGCATTTTTCTTCCCAAAAAATTCAGATACATGTGAGCATGCTTTCCTTGTGTCCCTGTGATGGAATAGTGACCCATCCAGGTCGTACACTGTCTAAGACAAAGTATGGAGGCTGGTATAGACAAGTGATGAAAGGCCACTTAACTCAGGATCCTAATGTGCACTTTAGAGTGTAATTGATTTTTTGTAGACTGACTCTTCTACGCTGTAATGCTGTTGTTTCAGATGACAATGGTGGAAGTTGCAGTGGGATTAGTGGGCTGCCTCCACCTATATTTCACCTACCTGCAGACTTCTTTCATCCTGCTGCTGCAGCTCATTCAGATAGTCCTGGGGACAGTGTCAGCCCAGGGGACAGAAGGCCGTCCAGGCTGGCCTCTCCAGCTTCCTGGGCCTCCCTCCGTTCACCTGGAGCCAACAGCAGACCTCTCAGCTCTCAGGTATTGTATCTTGATGATTCTGAGTAGAAATTTAGTAATCAAAGTTAACATTATTTGAGTGCAGACACATACACGCACATAGATTTAGATTTTTTTCTTTTACCAGTAAGGAATTGTATATAATCAGCCTCAATGTGAATATAAAAAAGGAGTCTTCTAATATAATCTAATTACACTTAAATGTTAACACTCCAAATTATTGTGTGCTAAGGTCCTCAACACTCATAACTTAGCATCCCTGTCTTGATGTACTGGAAACTATGTAAGTTTCACAAAGTCGTTCTATGCTGAAATTCATGCCATAACTCTCTTTGTTTATGAATGAAAGAAATAGCAGTAAAAAGCTCCCATTTTAGTCTTTTTTTTCCCCATTTTTGTAACCATGGAAACAAATACTTACTCCCTCCTCTACCTGCTTGGTTTGTTGAGCTATTGCCTGAGTGCTTCTGTGATCCTCAGCTGCTACAGTAATGCACTGCGGCCCTCAGCTAATTAGCCTAGCCAGCCCTGAGCGCGGTACTGATGCTGCGCACACTGTTGTTCTTGGCTCAGTCGCTTCACGTTTTCTCTTGTCGCTTTTTCTTCCATTTCCTTTATCTCCCTCTTGAGAAATCTTTCTCTCTCTCTCTCTCTCTCCACTTGGTCCTCTGTCGTTTTGTTCCACTGTTTTAGTCTGGTGTTGTGTACTGAGAAAATGAGAGAAAATCTCTTTTTACTATGTGGGATGTGCGACTTTGCTGGATTTTCTCCTAATGGGAGAGCACTTTGAGCAAAAGTCCCTTCTCCTCTTCGCAATAACATTTGTTTAGCTGTTTTATCAAGTCCAAGTTTTCTTAATACTCTATGTGTTGTGAAATATAAATCAGTGCTGTGTGAAGTTGGTTGAAATACTCTTCCTGTATATTTACTTGATGCTTTTGTAATGAGAAGCTAAACACACATAATAGGAACTGTAACTTGTTTCTGTCAATTGAGGGAAAGAACAAAAAAGGGCATAATCTGAAATATAGTGAATACATCTGAATTAAATTGTAGCTGAATGAAATTGTTTGATCTAAGTTATCATTCTCTCTGTCCAGCATCCATCCCACAGTGACTCATCCCTGGCCACAGGTAGTTCAGAGGGCAGCGTCGAGACCACAGTAGAAGAAGGGCTCAGCTTTAGTATTTCTCCATCTCAAGACCTGAGTCCACGGATGTCTCTCCTCGATCCTAGTCCTTCACGCTCTGTGAACCCACGCGGACAACCCTCGGCTGGCCTGGGTCAGTCTTTGCTAAAAAGACACCGTCCTGCTTTGACCCTCCAAGCTACTAGAAGGCACCAGAGGAGTCAAAGCAGCGAAAGAGCCAGCATCAACCCCAGCTGCCCCAAACAGGACTCCATGAACCCCTCAGATGAGGAGATTGGAATGGAAACAGGTAGAGAGGGTTGCCGCCAGGCTCTCAACAGCGAACACTTGTCAGAGACGCTGAACAGCCTCTCGCTGACATCCCTTCTCTCTCCGAGCACTCTGGTTCCCACATTGGTGAAGAAATGTAACAGCACAGGCTCTCTAGACCAGTCTAATCGATCTGCCCGGGGTAAAGATGGCTGCTACTTCTATGGAATTGATGCCCATGGTTTCTTGTCCAACCCCTGGACAGAGGGAAGGGAGAGAGGTGCTGAGGGAGACAGTCATTTGACAGGTTTCAGCACCAAAAGCAACAAACAGCCAACAGATACAACCTCTAGGAAAAAAAGATGAAACACCTGTTGCCTGTCTCCAGTGGACCTGTCGAATTTTGCTTTTCTGGACCTTGAACAGGACATGGGAGAGACCTCTCAACACAATTTCCTGTGAAACTCTTAAATTCTCTATCTTCTTTCTGTAATCTCTACTCTCACGTTTCTCCTCACATTTGTCATTTCTAAATAAATTAAATTGTGGGGTGTAACCCCTTTTTTTGCGTAGGATTTGACTGCTCTTTGATGGGTTTTGAAAGTTGTAACGATGGGTTTTAGCTTTTAGCACAACAGGATTTGGACTCCAGAGATGTGGTAATCCTGGGCTTTGTATTTGAGCCATCATCAAAGAAAAATCAGGAGCCATCAGAGGAAGCAGCCAGAACATAACAAAGGTTATGTTAAATGTGATTATACAGGGCTTGCTTAACCTAATGTGCCCACAATCTTTGCTCAAACGTTACTGTCATCACTGGACACATGGCACAATCTTAAGCTCCTTTAAAGGAACACTAAACTTTGTACAGCTAGTCTTTTCTCTTTTTTTTATTTCCGTAACCGTAGCATTAATCTCTTTTCATCTTTAGCAGATTTGACGGTGAGTAAAAGACTGAAAGGTTATGTATTTTCTTTCTGTTTGTTTTTGATTACATGTCTGTCTCCATTTGTGAGTAAGAGGGAGACAAGGATGGAAGGAGCAGACTGAAAAATGGTTTGTTTTAAATAAAAATAAGATGTAACTGCTGCTGGGAAAACGTGTGGGGAGGCAGTAGAAGCATTTTCCACTCTCAGTGGGTTGTTTTTACTTCCTACAAACACTTGAAAGGGCTAAAGTGTACTGAGCGCAGGCCTGGACCAAATAGTGTTAGACAATGTCTGCAAGGCACGTCAGTTCCTTTATATATTTTCTCTGATGCTCGTAATATAGAGAAATATGCATCAATGAAGTGAGTGCTTCCTTATTGAACTGAGAATATGAAAACTGTTCAAACAATATCAAAGCAGAGCAGTGACAGCCGGAAAGTAAACATAGGGAAATTATCAGTATCTGTATCTATTTACTTGGTTACCTAAATTCAAGAGAAATATTCTTGATGCAGGGAAAGTTTAGCCGCTTGATGACTCGATGACTCATTTGGATTGGCTTTGCTTTGTCTTGGCCCAATTACATTACAAAAAGCTCCATTATGTTTTCTCTCGTACTCGCCTTATTGATTGCTTTGTAGCAGGGCTTATTGCTTGGTTGCTATCTTGTAAACGTACTATAATTTGTTTGAATCTCAAAAAAGCACCAGCACTACTAGTCAGTCTGAAAGAATAAGACAGATATCTGGCTGTGTTTTCTTTGGGATGAGAGATTTAAATCAAACAGAACAATATCAAACCTATTTCAAACGTTTTTAAAAGCATTTACACAGAATATAACCTCCTAACTGTCAAGAAACTGAAGCAGGTTGTCTGACTTTTGCCATGTGAGCACATGATATAGTAGTGGTTAAGTCAGGTTTAGGCAGGTTTTAAACCCTTGAAATTATTTGACCCAGGTCTGCTTGTGTGTAGCAAGATATTAAAAAAATAATGTACTTTGGCAAGCAATGTGATTAAAAATTGATGTAGTGTATAACTTTGAGCACGAATCATTCTGAAAAAACCGCGCCGGCCCATTGTTGAATACAACTGTGTCGTAATATCTGAAATCCAAACCAGGTAGACCTCAGGTGGACTTATATGCACTCAAACAGAGCATCATATAAAGCACACACAAAGGTCATCACACAAACATCTAAACAACCGCACATATCACACCAAGATGTCAACGTTAACACACTGCAGGGTGTTTCTATGGATGTTTCCAATCAGATAAAAGAAACCTCAGTATTTATCTCTGTTTCTGCTTTGTCTTTTATACCCCTATTCTGCTCATTCAATTATAATATCTTCCTTTTAAAGGAAGCCAGAGTGGTAAATGACTTATTGAATACCCCACCTCTATTTGAGATATGCAATATAATGCAGTAGATGTACAGTTAGATGTATGAGACTTGTATAGATAGGCAATATGGTGAGAGAAGATTATATTTATGAATTCATGTATTAGAATAAAATGTCACTAAGATTAAAAGATCACTGAAAGGATGCTGATGTATTCATGTATTCCAAAGTGTGTGTTCCCCTCTTTATGCTCCATCTCCTAGACCCAATTTTTTTCTTCCAAAATGCATGTCTTTGTGTGTGTTTTTTTTCCGTTGTTGTTTTTTTATTTATTTATTTATTTTTCTGTTATCCTAAATGACATATAAAAACAAATAGCTTTTCAACAGCCTCTGACTCCTGGTATTATTTTAATGCTGTCTGATAAAACTTACTCCTTTATCCCCTTTGAATTTGGATCAAAACACAACGTGAGCAATATTAGAAAGTCTAGTGGTATGCTAACATTAAATGTCAGCTCCAACCAAAAAATTTTTTATTTTATTTTTTAAATAAAAATCTCATGTTTTTTATAAAAACTACTGCCGGACCAACACAAGCAAATCACTAAAGCGCATTAGTCAATATTTAACACCTTGTTACAAGGAGGCAGATGAGGTCTGTTTTTTTAATTATTTTAATAGGATAGGATGCTCTTTTAATTCAGAAGCTCGGTGTAGCCCTTCATCAATCTTTCACCTCCTCCCCTCAAAGTCTGTGAGCTTTTTCACATATGACCAAAAAAACTTGTTCACGCTTAGTTGTGCGGGGCATAAATGATGAGAAACATCTGCGTGACCCATTTTGTTTGGTGAAAAACTTTGAGACTGAGCTGAATATGCAATACATAACAGTTACTGGTTACTAAGAGTTCTATTTTGGTTTATGTTCACCCACTTTCCCTGAATTTAAACATGTCTTTATTCTCCTAGTTATATTTCACCTCAAAATCATATTCCGGACCTGGTCCTGTTCCCCTGTATCAGTCACTATTTTCTACATTTCATTAGTCACCCATCTTTCTATCTATTCGCATGTACTATAAATCACTGGAAGAGCCACTGATACAACTCTCTCCCTTTCATCTTTCTTTTTTTCTCTGATCTCACGCAGGCTTTGTCCATCACAGTGAGAAGCAGCCAGCTGAAAGAAAGGCCATTAGTGAGATTTATATGACAAAGCCTTGCTTTTACATAAACCCCAACAGAATTTGATCCTAACTCTTATTATTCTCTTCATTTTGATCCCCTTGAAGACCAAGGCATGAGAACTTTTGTCATATTTCCATAGGGGTGGAGATTACTATGAACTGCATCCTTTAAGCGCAGCTGTCATGTCGGTCTTTGGTGAGAATTAAAACACATTTACACTTGTAAGCATGGTTAAATTAAAGCATCACAGGGCTCTGATGGTAAATTAAGCCCATCCTTTCTGGTGAATGTTTCCGGTTTCCTTTTATTACCTGTCAGTACACACAAAAGGGCACACCATGCACTTTCATGAAATGTTACTGTTAAACCTCCAGAGATCAAACAACTTTTAGTAAATATGACGAAACAGTCTTAATATTTGGGGAATAAGACATACACCTTTCATATGCAAGTGATGTACTGATGCTCTAATTCACAGCTCCTGACAGAGAAAACATAGGAATGAAAAGAAAACCAAATGTTCCAATTTGAATATGACGCGTTAAACATATTTAGTGACTGGATAGAGCTGGATCAAATGAAAAGGTAATCAAATCCTGTAGGGCTGGGCAGTGTCTTTTGCCTCTGCCTAACCTCTCTCACATATATTATGTAGCTTATTATTGGAAGTATTTGAATTTGATCTGTTTGGGAATTTGATTGATGGCTCAGCGTCCAAATCATGAATGGTTCACATAGTAAATTCTCCTTAATCCACACATTATATCATGTTGTATGGGAGTTCTCCCTTCTGAATATGTAAAACACATATCAAGTTCATATCAGAACACATCATAGTCTTTCCAAAATAATATTACAAAGTATCTATGCTACAGGTGTCAAATGCATTTTCTTTCATACACAAAGCGTGTTGGGAGACGCAGCAACACACAATGGCTTGAAAGTTGAAGGCCAGTAATGACAGAAACCTCTACAAAGTATGTGAACATGTACCATAAAAGACTCTTCCTCCCCTTAGTTCAGATATTTAGAAAATCCTTACCCTTGCATTCATGAAAATACTTTCAATTTGGCAAACAAAGCCTTGATTGAATTTTTCATTTAAACTGTCATCCTGACAGAGCTGATTAAGTGGTAATCAGTGCTTTGCCTGTAACCCCTGTCTCATTTTAAAAGTCACTTTGTAAAGTCTCCTGAGAAAAAGTTAGACGAGACTTGTAACTTCGCATGACAAGAATAACTTGAATGTTACTCAATATCAGTGTGTCACAGTATCAAACTTACTGAGAGCAAAGCTTACTGATACACACACACACATATGCATTCTTGACGGTGCCAACTCATCATGCAGTTCGGAATTAGTCCATCCCGGAATTGGCAATGGGCAAAACTCACTCCTGAGACCCCACCTCATGCTTTCACATCTGGACATCTCATGGAACTGCCCCACTCCATCAAAGGCAGTATGTAAACGACCATCTGCCTCACAGGTATGGGAGTACAATCTTATTTAGCAGCCTGTAATGAGAGCTTGATCAGGTGAGTGTAATCAAGTTCTGGAAGGTAAGAGTATGAATTATAGCTGGGGAAAGAAGGATAGATACGATGGCCAGTACCTGGGGCTACAGCAGACAGAATAGGATGTGTCACTACCAGGTTAAATGAAGTATCGCTGGATTGATTAATTAATAAATGAATGCATCATTTAAAAATGTAGCTAGGAGTAATACTTTCCATAATTAATTTTATCTGCACCACATATGATCCTGATCCTTTTAGAAAGAAGATGAAAGTATTGAATTTTATATCAATTTTGTACCATTTAGGTTAGCTGTTACGGAGCAATTGAATTGCGTAATCAGCTCAATAAATTTCTTCTTATGACTGATCAGCGTCTGACAACCAGTGGAGTACAAGAGGGGTTCTGCTCAGAGAGATAATGATTTAAGTTTATTTGATATTTCAGTGTGTTTGGGTGGGTTATTTTATAAATCCCATCCCAGAGTGTAATGTGATTGCGTCCAAACACATGTTACTGATAGTTCACTTTCAAAGTGCACAACCAGCCTACGACAACAGGTTTTCTCCAAATCTGAATTTGATCAGTGAAAGTTTTAACTTTGAATACTACACTAATGACAAATTGTGTGATGCCAAATTGTCTGGACATACTCTAAGAAGAGCAATTATTTACAAGTTTCTACTGGGGGTGCATCTTGGAAAGAACATCTGTGCACAAATAAAAAAAAAAAAAAAATCCCTGCCTCAAAGCAGAAAGCTTGTTGGCTATGCCTCAAAGCAAGGTTTCCCTTTACTGTTTCCTGTATACAGCGCACAATGACACTGTTCATGTTTATATACTGTAAAGCAAAACGCAAAGAACTCCTGTTCCCTATCACCTCTCATGAAACTGGCAACGTTTAATGTTTCCTTTCATGAGAAAGAACATGACTGGCTTGGCAAGCAATTTTTCTTCATCGAGGTAGAGCATGTCATGCTCCCCTAGTGTAACTGTAAACCAGTGGGCTCCTTTTAGGGGTTCTTTAGGCGCTATGTCTCTCCATAAGCACAGCTAAATATAACGCTGTATTAGGGCTCAGGCTGAACATAAATCACACCTTTTAATCATTAAGGCCTGTATGAAATGTGCAAAATGTGAAGTGAACATTCCTTGCCAAGTTAATTATAACGGCTAAACTGCTTCTGAAACTAAAATAAAAGTCAGAAATCTGAACGAAGGACAGAAACTTCACAAACTCTTTGATTTACTTACAAAATAATCACGCATAACAGTTATTTATGTATGTCTGTGAAAATAATCAGTTAAACCACCGTGCTCTCCCTGTTTTATCTCTGAGATGTTATCCCTCCTGGCCCCAGTTTCCCCATCTGCTCTATGCTTCGCTCATAGTTCGCTGCATTAGCTGTTATCATGCAACCTACAGCTACAATCATAGACGTTATATCTCAAACTGCATCAGATCCATCTCCGTCTGTACTGCACCTCTGTTTTAGGCTGCGCACCAATACAAGCAATCAATTGTGTTGAGGATTAACAGGAGATACCACGTTGCCCATGTTCTATCCTCCTCTTCCTGTTTAACCCAGAATAGGATTTAAAATTCTTCTCTTGTAGTGTGAAGTTCCTAAAGATCTTAAAGCACGATATTTTCCCAACAGAGTGCTTTGCTCTGAGACCGCAGGCTTATATTTGATGTGTTTTTTTCCCCGTTTTTTTTGGAAGAATTAGAGGCAGAGCCTTAAGTTCTCAGACCCCTCTTTCCTGGAGCCAGCTGCAAGTGTGAGTTCAGGAGGCCGAAACCTTTTAGATTAGGCTTAAACTGTTGGTTTCTTATTAATGCTTTTCCTTGAGGAAGACCCTGAAACTTGCCACACTGCTCCAGGTCCAGAAACTGCTATGAACCTCTTTTGATGCATTGAGCATCTTTTGTTTCTCTCTTGTTGCACAATTAACATATCCAGGGTATCTTTGGATAAATTTGGTTTTATAAACTCTTAACATAGGAAATGTCACAAGGTAACAATACAGTACTTGTAGTGGACATGCTAAGTTAAAAAAAAAGAGCAGGCATTACTTACCACTCACAAATTTCCAGCTGCAACGGACAAAGATGGAGAAAAGGAATGTCAATAGATGTGTAAATAAGTCTGATCAGTTTAATTGCCACCTACTGAAGCACTATGATCCAGAACTGATTATCTAAGATTGCAAATTCTATTAAATTAATGTGGTCCAAGTACAGTGTTGCTGAATGTATCATTTTATCAGTTATCAGTAACATTTGCATTTAAAGCTACCGGTACTCTTAACCAACTAAATAGAAATATGAGAGACAGTCAAAAGCAGTCGGTGGAGGTATTGGAAATTTGCAAGTTCGATTTTTTTCTGTAGTCTTTAATTTGATAACAATTATTCAAACTGTTACATGAATAAGTAGCTTAAGTTTACCCGTATTTTAATTGATTTTGTGAGTTTGATAGACTCGATACTCACATTAAGTTAGGCCTACTACCAAGTTAGGCAATAGTCTGAATATCCTGCCTTCATGTCAGAAATACGTGTTAGCAGGAAAATGACTTTATAGAACTTGTATTGTCTACGTAAAGTGCGTAAAAAAATTCTCACTGGACTGTGTGAGCATCAAATCCAGTAAGACGCTTTGGATGGATTCTGTCAAGAGGCAGCAGTAGAGAGAGGAGACTCAAGTTCGTTACACCTTCTGAGGGAACCAGAGTTTCAGGAACAATTTTTGCCCCTGCATGCTCAGTGGATTTAGTTTGAGCTGAGGTGGAGTGAAGTAAGGGAAAAATTCATGAACGTTTTCTAACTTCAACCAGAGACAGCTAGTATTTGCTGTGATGGCCAGACTGGTCTGTCACACTGCTTTTTTTAACACCCTCTACAGCTGCATGAAGCAGAAAGTCATAACAATGACACAGGAAAGCTCTGTGATCTGGGGTGAATTTTGGTAACACAAATGTGTTGGCTTGAACTCGAATGGTTTAATTGGCTACTTCCGCAATAGATTGTAAAATTATGTACTGCCTTTTAAAACATGTGATCTGCCTCCACAGGGCTGCCATTTATGAACAGAGTAAATCAAATCAATGACCGGTCATAATTCTCAAAATGTTTTGTAATGCTTTTGCAGTCTGAAATTTTGATAAATAATTTAGATTCTGGATATCACGTCTTTTTCACAGCGAAAAATTAGGAAAATTAAATGGCTGTTGTTCACTTTGTTGCTTTGCTAGCATCAGACATTACCTCATCTATGCTGAAAATTTTTATTTTTTCTGCTCCACATAACAATTTAATCTTGAAAAACAGGCCAGCAACATGTAATAATGCAATAAAATATGTATCTCTTATCCATGTAACTGTTTATGAGTGTCACATGGCACTGTCATTTATTTGGAGCAATCCCCAAAGAGGTTCAGTCTTGTGGAATCGAGTTGAACTCACAGACTGATGTGCCTGACAAATTGTGCGTGACCACTTGATACAATTCACAATAACAAGATAAGAGCCCTCTCAGTTTAGTTCGCGTCCCCATTAAGAAAAACGCATTTAGGCCACAAAGAGAGTAAACTGTTTGGTAGATCGCCAATTTGTCAAAAACACAGCCTCCCTCACGTTTCCTTGTTGGCTGGAGAGTGATAGAGAAAAAGAGGCTGCCGTGGGCAGAAAAAGAAGAGCCTGAAAAGCATTATTCACTTACAATCTCTGCTTTTTCTGTTTCAAGCTCAGGCTTAATATTAAGCTCAAACACTGAAGCTACAAAAGGCACAAGAGCAGATGTAAACAACGAGTGAAGGAGCTTGACAAAAAGATGTGTGGAGGTGCATTTGCTCAATGTGAAATTTCATATCGGCTATCTGCAGCCAACGTGAACCGTGAAACAATGGGTAAGAATAGCCTCTGGGTCTCTGCTGGCAGATGAGTAATGCTAACATAGAAGTATTTTATGTTTGCATCCACTCAAACACATAAGCTCAGACTGTAACAGGAGCACAACCTTTGCTCCATCATGTTTTTGTTTGTTTTTTTCCTGACAGCGCAGTTATGCATTAATGGTGTTTTTCTGTGTCTCTTCTACTTTTTATTCCTCAGCAAAACTCTCCTCACCTGGCTCATTGCCCTCAGCTGCTGTCATTTTCGTAATCATTCTCAACTATATAAATCCTTCTGCTTCATTCATTCCTTCTCAGATCCTACATATCTTCTACTGTCTCCTTTTAGGGTTTGCTTTTTGTTTCAAGTTTTTCTTTTTTCTTTTATTTTTATTTGCTTTCCCCGACTTAAGTCGTAGGTTTTTTGTATCTGGCCCTGGGGAGGGGGGGAGAGATTAAACCTAGATTACTAGGTTTTGTGTAAAGAATCTGACATGAAATGACATGAATTATTTGCATAGAGGGTGACTAATATTATCCATGTCATGGATTTAATAAATATAAAAAGATTTAAACTATGTACTCTTGATTTTAGACATTGGAATTTTTTTTTCAATTATAATCCAATTACAGATTCTCAACAGAATACTAAATGTTTGAGAATAATCTATATGTGTCTTAGGGCCATTAAGTACACTAAAGAGTAGAGGCAAACTGAAAATTAACCATGTTATTACTACAGTGATTCTGTCGCCCATTCCCCCTGCCTGTGGAATGAGAGGGGGGTGTGCTTGAGTCTGTGCCTGTGAGCTCATCCATGCTTGCCGGAGCCCATCAGTGGCCTGAGAGTTGAGGGCATCCCTGAAAATCCTCTCACATAATTTGTAAATCCAGCTAAACGGCTGTTCTCGGGCTAAATGGCTTGACAGGAGAAAATGGGGTGGAAGAGAGCTTGATTAATCCAGTAGAGAAATATGAAAAAGGACTGCGATATTGATCCTCTGTTCAGACAATATTAAAGACAGTGACACACATTGAACACAATGATAAAACAATTACATCCTCTCAGGACAAATTACATAATAGGTGTCATTTTGTAAAAGCATTCATTTCTTTCCAATACATCAAATATCCTTTCCAAATGTGAACACCATCATTTCCAAGTTAATATTATTACTGAGCATTGTACTGGGCCACATAACATTTACACAGAGTAGTCCAAAATATTAATCCCAGTACATATCGACTGTGAGCAACAGCCTCTATGAAAATATTAAACTTGCCATTCCAGTGCAACTTAGTGGGGAAATGACGGGTCCTTGACGGGTTCTTTTAACCTCAGTTTAGGAAGAAAAGTGTAATTTAACAATTTACTGGGGATAATACTAAGATCTTCTTAATCTTCATTCATAACTGTCACTATCATAAATTAAAGGGACAAATCCACTTTAATGCCAGGGTTACAGCAAAGTTTGAGCCAGTTTGGACTGTTTGCTCTTTAAAAAAAAACATAATTCCTATTTTTTTTAAGGAAGATCCTGTAGAACTTTGGAAAAGGACCCATGTCTCTACAAATGTTAACCTGTTTGGTGAAGCAGATCAAAACCGTACATTAGAAAGAAAGAAAGAAAGAAAGAAAGAAAGAAAGAAAGAAAGAAAGAAAGAAAGAAAGAAAGAAAGAAAGAAAGAAAGAAAGAAAATAATTTTAGCTGAAAGAATTCATCTTAAGTGAGACCTGATGGTGACTTGTAGTACCGATTGGCTTATAGACCTCCATTGATGTTTGCCCACTTAATGAAAAGCCCTTTAAACTGTGCACTAAAAATATGTATTGGGAAAACATGTATTTTGTTCATATGGAGAAGGGATTGTCTATGATCAATCATTTTAATGTCAGATTAAGTGATAGTCCAGTGTAATGGTAAAGCAGGAACTGCATGTTTGATGCAGATAGCAGTGTTTTTCCTCATCAAAACTAGGAGCATGAGGTGCTTTTTAGTAAATCCTTTTACTTGAATCCCCCCAAAAAAGCCTATTTCTCAGCCAGTTGTACTTGTCACTGGCAGGCAATCAACCTCTGTCCTCTTTCAAGCTGCTGTGGCACAGATGGATAGGTCACAGGCTGAATCTGAAGTAAGGATGTTTCCCTCTTGTTTAGCCTCTAATTGGCATCAGTCTTTTGCCCCGTCGTCTTTGTTATGGACATGAATCCTCAGGTGCATTTCCTTGCATTTATCCCTGATGTCCAACACCTATTGCCTTATTCATATTTAATGAGGTGACAGTCCTTTATGGCATTAAAAAATTCTACTAGATGTGGCATGTGGGCTTGTTAATTAGCTCAAAACATCTGGGGAGGATCAGCTGGGAAAAGAGCCAGAGAGTTAAGGAATACATTAAGGGACCACCTTTAGAGTCCTTCACTGCGCTACACTGTAGTGCACTGTACCTAACTAGGATTCTGTGACAACAAGCCTGTAGAACTAAATGCTTTTGAAATTTCACCACTTTCCAGGGTCATAAGCTTTTAGAAAAATATGCCCTCCTTGTTCCATTTTAAAAAAGTACGATGTCAAAGGCATCAAAGGAGTTGGTAAGGTCTTGGTGTGAAACTGAATGTACATTTTGCTGCAGTATATTGCATGGAAATTCTCATTTTATCATTACGAAATAAACGAGAGCAATAAACCTTTGCTCTGACCATCCTGCAGCTATCAGTTACCGATCCAAGCTCAAGGGTCAAACTTTAAACCAATACTTTCATATTTTTTGACATCATCTTTCTGACTATCTAAAACTTTTCTTTCTGTTTGTGTACTTTCATATTTCTATTTGTAAAACTTGCTCTTGAACTTCCTGTTTGTATTTACAACTATCAGTCACAAGTTAAACACAATGTTCCACAATGATTTTAAAAAATGTTTGTGTGGTTGCGTAATTGATATTTACTGAGGGGTATACGTTGTCATTTCCCATGATATGAGACTTTGTCAGCTGCTCTCCATACCTTAAACCCTAAAACAGAAATAACAATATGTTTTGCATGACATGTAGACGTGCATTTGTGAAACACCAGTGCAAACAGGTATCAGAGGTATGAGGGAAGCGATCATTTCTTCATTCCCCTTGCTGTATTTTCTGTGTGCAGTGAATAGTGTGTGTAGATCGACCACTTGAATTTATCCACTTAAATATAATCACAGTATACAACTCCACTAAATAACTATTGATTGCTTAATCATACTGCCAATCACCCCAGAGGCATTAGCCTGCAGTAGAGGAGAATGGAGGGATTGAGTTCACTGAGTTGTTATTGCTGCAGAGCAGTTAACATTTTCATTGGAGCAGCTTCATCCAACAACCTTCATTGTTGGATTAAAGTGGACAAACATGTACACTGAATCAAACGAAGCTCTGCGCATGTCTTTGTTACTCCCACTATATCCTATATATCCTCAAATTGGCAAATGATTTTCTCAAAAGACTGAAGGTTTCCTTAGTCTGTTTAAGTGGGTACAAGGTGTCATTGTAAAATGTGTCTTTCAGTTTATATTTTATCTTAGATGTATGAAAACTTAAATGTTAAATAACAATTGTGTAAAGGGGGCGTGTAATCTAATCTTCACATCTTGGTACTTTTTGTCTGTATTCACATGTAGATTTTTGTTTTTTGCTTAGTCCTCATTCCCGTACACGTTTATCTTCTCACAATGGTTGTTAGATGTCAGCAGAACATCTAAGTTTGAAACTGCGTGCGAATGAAACCCTGTCACATTCCGGTACTTGTAGTGCTGACAACCAAGGTATTTCAGATGATGTTCAGGCGGTGAATAGGATTATCAGCCTGTCAAGCTGACAGAGGCTGAACTTGTTACTGTCACTGGCCACCAAGAACCAACCTTTTTTTTTTCAGTTTCCCACTCTCATATCTCTTGTCATTTTATACTGATGCTTGGCAAATGAAGAGATGGATGAAAAGTAGATTACAGCCATTCTAAAATAGCTTCTTCCTCTGAAGAGCAGAAACACTTTTTCAGTGGATTGAATCAAACATGCCACACACTTTCTGATAAAATGGAATCATGCCAATTTGTGAGGAGAAACCTAAGCATGAAAACTACACTTTTCCCAGCACACAACAATAAATGTGTGTCTGTTTGTATGCTTTATAGGTTCTGCATAATGTTGCTGCACAAAAAACTTAGGTTTTCTGTTCATTTTCAAGGATATATTACTTTTATGATGTTGTTTGGAATTTTTCAATGGAGACAAAATGACACACTTCACCAGTTCCATCATAGTTTTATTATTCCTATCTGCACTGTTTGATACAGAAACTGACACATGACATACTTTTCTTACTTCCTAAAGCCTTTGCCTTGCTGCTCAGGTAAATTCTTCAATCCACCTTAAAAATGGGCTTACAATTTTAATCACAACACAGTTCATAGAGGACGCCTTATCAGCAAAGCAGCCGAACGCCACAGTTCAGCCTTCAACCCACACATTCTGCTCAGAGCTATCGTGGTTGGTACAAGTGATCAGAGTACCTCACAAAGTGGTTGGGACCTGAAGTGCTGCACATATCTTCACGGAGCAGTACGTGTCACCGAAAAGTGGGTTCTATTGAGGTTATCACTCATTTTGGGCTCAAAATACGTGAGATGACAATATTTCATACAATTGAAGTGCATCCCGTTCCTCCAGACCTGCGGGCTCTGAACCGAGCACTGATAACAAACAGGATGGCCACTGTCCTTTTTCATCAGGACACAGTGTCAATACTACTAAACACATGTTGCACTTTTCCTTAACCAATTTCACGTGAACTCCACTCTCAAAGACAGTGGTGGTGTTGCTCAATCATGTTTTGATATATTCTTTGTGTGATATAGCTTTACCATGAATGAATGCATAACACAGTGAACTGTACTGAATGCTGTCTCCAACATCTTAATGTTGTGTAATGTTCAAGATGGAATATTTAAAGTATTAATAATTTACATAAATTTACATTCATGGGCTTTGTCAGGTTGGAATTGGATTAGATGTACTGTGTCAGAGATTTGTATTTACTTCAATCATTAGAGGTCAGGTTTGTTACAAACTTAAGATAAACTCAAATTTTGCTTTACTTTCTACTTCATAAATTCAAAGCAATTCTAAGCTACCTTATCTGAAATTGTCATGAGAAATTCTCTCAAATGAGAGAAATTGCACATTTACGTCCAGTTGATAACATATTGATTATGCATAGATTCATCCCCTTGAGGTTGTCCTCGCTTGAAAGTATTGGGCCTTTATTCTTGCAATAAAACATTCCCTGATACATGTAGAAATTTCAAGGACATAAAAACACACACACACAAACTGTTCTCACAGACTAAATGCATGTGACACACATATAGAGTATCACACGTATTTATTCCCCTTTCTTCTTTTCCTTGAATGCAATCACAAAATGTCATACAGGGCTTAAGGCTAAGCCTAAACATCCCATTCAGCTTTACTCCATTTTAAAATGCATACAAAACTGCACACAGAGGAATCTGACAGGGCCTCTCAGCATCTCCGTAAGTCACTTTGATTGGCAATCATTTTCCTTCCATATTACACAACTCTGATAAATCTTTGCTGCGCTTTTCACCGGAAGAAATAATGCAAATATATGTGTAGATGTCCCATCAGTGGGCTTTGGCGTTTTTAATATTCAATACCGGTTAACATTTGTATCCATTGTGTGTTGGTATGCTGTAGTCATAATGCAGTTTGCTCGGCTGCCCTTGACTTTCACGGTTCGTGCAAAGCGGCAGCTGTCATATCACAAAACTTCAAAAGGAGTTAAGTACTATGTATCATTTGCTGGTGACAGTCGGTGCAGATGAAGGAGACAATCTCTTATGTAAGTGAGTCAAACCTAATCATGATTAAGAATTGCATTTCTTTTTTTGCCGCTGCTGCTTCACTCTGATTTTTCACTCTCCTTAAAATCATCACAGTCAAACGTGATCACAATTTATTGTTTTTTACCCGTAAGCCTACTTTCTGTGTTCTTTGATTTCTATGGTTTTATTTGATTATTTTCTAAATTAGAGCAAAGTTGCTGAAATGTGTAGAACATGGACCTCCTCAAGCATATCCACACAAACGAGAAAATGAATTAATCCAAGTTGAGATTATTTCCATCAGTCTTTCTCTGATTACTCGCTGCACAACACTAAAAAGGTTAATTCACTCTCCTCTGTGAAAGGATGTACGTAAACAATGTACGGAGTCTCTTTCCATCCAAGTGTTGCATGGTTACCTAAAAATAGACGGACACTTGATGAATTCTCTTGCTGTGGTC
The DNA here is from genome assembly GCA_907169785.1 of Menidia menidia. Taxonomy (NCBI): domain Eukaryota; kingdom Metazoa; phylum Chordata; class Actinopteri; order Atheriniformes; family Atherinopsidae; genus Menidia; species Menidia menidia. Next base: position 6,623,615 of record CAJRST010013335.1, read on the forward strand.
TTTTCTGTCATTAATAATGAAGGCCACTGTGGCAGTGAAAGGCATGTCAATGAGGAGAGAGATGGTGGAAGGTGGGGTCTCTCTGATGCTAAATGTATCAGGCAGGGGCAAAGCAATTATTTAGTTGACGCAAAGTAATGTTACAGGCATCTCCCAGAGCATCTCTGTAATCTTGTTAGCGTTATGGTGAGGTAGAAAGTAGGACAGAGTTGTGAAGCAAAGGAGGGAGACTGATGATAGATACCCCCAATGAGATGAGCAGAAATGTTTCTGTTGAAATGTTTCTGCTTTTGCTAAAACCTGCGGGGGTAAAGGTGTTCCTGTTCTAATACACCTGTATGAGTCATGAATGAAATCTACTTTTGCAAAATAACACTGCCCGTTTTAAAAATCCAGCAACATGCAGTTAAACTTAACCACCGTCATGGTGCAACAACGAGGTGTAACAAGAGCTGAGCAGGTACTTGTGGAAATGGGCTAATTGTGTTTGCCCTGAATCTAATCATTGACAGTGTCCTCCTACAGTGTCAGTGCATGCTATCTTTTTTCAAACTTAGAAAAAAAAAATCTTAATTTTGTTCCTCTTTGGTGTTTTGGCTGATACATTCTCCAGTCTAGAAAACTACTTATATTATGAAATGCATGTAATTATCTTATTTCATTGTTCTTTTCAGTGCCTCCACTAACAGACAGGACAGATATCATCACCTCAAACAAAAGTATTCACTTAAGTGTGTTTAGTTTTAACTTTCTTTTGCTTTTATCTGGTCCATTAACGAACAAAAATGGCAAAAACTTAGTCTTTGCCTTTTTATGAGGTGTCTTCCATGTGGAGATGTGATGTTTTTCTCCAGTGGTGGGAAGTAAATGTGTCTTATATTAGAGTGAAACTGTAACATACCAACATGATCAGGGCAATACTGCGCCAGTATCTGAGGGGAAACAGATGCTACCCAGGCAGAGCACAGTTTGATATTTCTTTTCCCAAATGTCAATCTGTTACAACTGCAAACTACCACGCAAACACACACAAACTTGCACACACTTGCAATGAAATGAGCATAGCTACCCTACCATACACCCATGTAGGCTGACAAACACCTGGCCATTGTGTTTCCAATTCATTATTATTGTTAACATCTCCAGGCTTACTGCAGCATGGCTCAAGTCAAGTGAAGAGATGCTTCTTGTAAGTACACAAGCATTCATTTTTGGTTAATTGGAGGTTCTGAATTGATGTGTGAGTGTGTATAATTTCTTTGTCTCTGTCCTGGCCTGTTGATAGACAGAAAAACTCTCTGTGGTGCATCCCTGCCCCTCACACAACGATGGCCTGGATTAGTTGAATTTCAGTTAACTGAAAGTCAACTAACTATGATGGCTAAGGCTCTTTCATTAAAGTGGACCATTCCGAGGGGACAAAATTGAAAAATAAAGTAGAATAAAATAAAGTTAAGTTTAGGACAAGGTTGAATATTCACAATTGAACGATGAACATGTGCTTGTTCATTCATCCTTTTTATTTGACCTTTTGCTGCAACAAACATTCAGTTGTATGTCTTGTGATGATACATTTAGGAAATAAGACTTTCTAAAAACATTATGTAAAGAATAAATAGTGGAGAAAGTCACATTCATTCTCTGCAGAACGCTGTGAAAGAAATGGCCACATGAATAAGAGCTTTGTGCTGTAAAGGTCAGAAAAGTTGCATTAAATTGTATGACTTTGACTTTTGAACAAACATCATTCTCTTCACTGCAGCTCCCATTTCTAGGTATTACATAGCTTTTTTCTCTTCCATTGATTAAATGCACATGAAAATACTCTCCTTTCTTTTTTGACCCTCTGGCCTCTGGCTTTCCAGTGAGTGCGATATCTAATAGCCTGAAAAACACATAAAGAAAGAACACAGAATACAACATCTCTGACGCTCAGCAGAAGCGTGACTGTTTCTGTTTTGGTTATTTACTCAATGCATGTATCATTGAGGAAGAATGTTGTTTGGACAAAAAAGAAAAAAACAGCTGAATAACCCATGCGACAGTCCTGTGCAGCCCAAAGCCATTTTATATAATATTGTATTTCATTTTAGAAAGGTGTTCATTATGAAAAAGATGTAGACAAAGCTGTAAGTTTTATCCAATGACATGTCAACAAAAAGAGCATGGACTAAAAGCCCCTCCATATACTATCGGTTTACTAAAGTAAACTCTAAAGTAATTCCTGCTGAGAGAACATTTCCTTGGTGGAGCTTCTCTCGCTGTAAAGTACATGACAGGAAAAGGCCTGCAGGAAACAGCCTTGAGAAAATCTTTACTGGCATGTTTCAGACATGTTGTACTTGTGTGAAAACAATTTTCCAGTCAGCCCTCCTGCACAACAACACATATCTTTATCATGCTAAGAAATTTCAGTTGAATATCCATTTATATATGTTGTCGTTTTCTCAAAAGATACATATTGTCCTCTGCTTTTTATTTCAGTTGGGCAAATGGGCAGCAATGAAAAGTGTACATCGTTATGGTTTGAAAAAAAAGTAAACCGGTATCTCTAGAGAGGAAGAAGAAGAGACCAAAATAGCGTAATGTAGCTGAGCAATGAGATGCGGGTGCTCTCAAATGCAAGCCTCAGGAAGCACCCGGTTATTATCCACTTCAAGTTTCAAGAAAAAGGGACATAATACCAAAACACAATGCATGTTGCATCATAGTTCCGGCCAGTCCTCCAAAATATTTCTTCCACCCAGTGCCATCTCTGACCTGCACAGTCTTCCAAACTCCAACCCCAAATACACGTGACCTGATGCTTGGGCAAGGGTTCTGGTAAGAGAGATGTAATTGTCTCAAATGGTTAAGCAACTTTCATTTAGCTCTTCAGTTTTTGCGTTTGAAAGAGTCCTTAACTTGAATGTCATGTGCATCGTCAGTGAGTTCGTGTTGTACGATAAATATAAAGTCTCCCATTAGTGTGTCATTTCGTTGGAAAATATCCTTTTATCAAAATTGTCAGAAAATTCTCACAGAGCTTTAGACGCTAATCCCCCCCTGCCAAAAAAGCGCATCTCCACACAGACCACATTGCACAGCAATGCAGAACACAGCCCTGTTGTCAATGTTGGTCAATGTATTTGTAAAAAGAGACCATGAGGGATTTCTAGATCCATGGCTTAAGCATGTAATCCATGTATCAGCTCCTCCTGCATTTATTCTATTTGAAGTGAGGAAAAATAGTAAATAATAGGCAATAAGCCGTGTAAATAAAGGTGGTGGAATAAATTCCGCAGTAAAGCCTTTATGAAAGGCAGTAAAACGAGTAGTTTGAGTTCAGATTGGAGATGTCAGATGCCAGGATGAAGAAAGTAATTTATTGCTTGGTAGCCCAGGCAATTTCATGTTCTGTTTCTACAGTCTGAGGTTGAGCAAGAAATGTACATATATCTATAATCTACAGTAGACTTCTACTAAACAGCACAGTCTTGAATATCATGATACTGGTTAATGTTGCTATATTGTGTGTGAACATTTGCTTTGTGCACTGGTGACATTTCGAAAGCAGTACTGTTTCTCCACAGCGTATATACACAGTGGCAGGAATCACAAATTTCAATTATAGAAAAACGAAATCACAAAACAATCAAAACCATTAAATGCCAAAAATGATACTGCACATAAAAGTAATTATTGAATATGTACTCTCAAATTGATTACACACTGATGGTGTGTAATGGGAATGCAAATAGAAATGCAATATAAATGTAATAATGACTGTTTGGCAATGACTTTTTGAATGAAATTTAGAAAAGCCAATGTAAGTTTTAAATCTTCACTGTGTCTCACATAAGACACACACACCCTCGGGAATAACATTGTAATTGTGCAAGAATATCTAAGCGTAAATTTATACTGACAGATTATTCTTAATATCAAGCAATCCCTGCACAAATATTTATATTGTCATGTGTTGAAAATATATTGAAATCATTTGTATTCTGTCACACGACTGAAGCTAATCAACCGTTTTTTAAACGATTAAGAGACAAACAACCAAGACTACCATGTGAGCCACGGCCAGGATGTTGATTTAAATAAGAAAACTTTAACTCTCCCATAAAACTCAGTCCCTACATCAAAATGGCTTATAAGAAAAAGCAAAAAGTAAGTAAAATAGCCCAGTTTTATACTCATGAAAACTACTAAAATATTTTAATATTTTTGGAGTAAAGGGGAGTTTTGAGGTTTGATTAGTTCATCTTGAAATAACTCATTTAGAAATGTAAGAGATGATAATGTTATTTGGACCACCCATATACAGTACATGGCATAAGTTCTTGTTTTATGGAGGTTGTGTACAAAGTGGCTTTTATCAAGAAAATCACTCAAGTGGAGAAGTTTTTCTTGTTAAAAGAATGACATGAAAGGGACACAGCCGTGACTGTTCTGCTTGTTTGTGCAACTTATCCTTCCCATATCTGACCCAAGGCGAGCTGTTCAGTTGTGTGAGCACAGAAGTTGCAACTGGATCAATTTCAAGCTTAGATATGAACACAGGGAACTTGTTTTGATACTTTCTTTTCCCCAATTTTCTTTTTAAGTACCAGTTGTTTAATCACACTCATATGTTCACACAAACAGAAGCAAAATTACTGAAATGAAAAGGAAAACGGGATATAATATATCAGAGTGTTTATTTGTTTATGTTTTAGGAACTTTATTTGCCCTTTTACTTTACTTTTGCCCCCCATTTTCTACGCTTGCAATTAAAAATTACTATCGTGACAACTAAGCAGAATTTTAATGGCGTGGAGAAAGCAAAGTTTGTCGTTAAAACTGCTTTTCTTGCTCGCAAAAGCCCCCAAATTGTGCCTTAGAATTCTAATAATCATGTGTTGTTACATTAAGAATGAAATTTAGCACCCGGCTCTTGCTGACAAGTCGTCCTCCAAACAAAGAGGAGACGAGGACCCTGAAGGGAGCAGAGCGGAGAGTTAATGATCTTTCTGCATGCAAAGGCCATGGTTCAAAAGGCACTGAGACGATAAGAAGTGGCAAAACACCATTAACTCCATGACAGAATCTGCCACAAGTAATATGCTTTCTTTCCATTTCTCCTTGTCTTTTTTTCTATGCTCTTTTTTCCAAAGCCCTCTACTACCCAGCTTCATTCCTTAAGAATTTTTCAGTCTTTTATATCAAATCTTGTTCCTTCCATCTTCCTCTTTTTTTCTTTTAAGTCTTGTCTGGCTCCCATCTTGTCTGGCTCTCATACAGTCTTTTTTCCCTTATGTTTTTAATTATTTTTATCTTATTTTATGATTTACCTTATGGTGAGCTTTTTGTATTTGTCCTTAACCTTGTTGTTGTCAAAACCTAACATATAACAATCAAACTCTGTTTCGTTTGGAATCTTTTGATAACCTCCAGGTACTTCTATTGTGATCACATCAAAAATGAGGAAAAGATCATATTGCCCACCCAGAGACTCAACTTGATCTCAAGTGAGTGTGCCAAGCTTTAATCTTCTCAACAAAGTCTAGCCTCCTAATGAGCAGCATGGGGAGATTAATGAGTCAAACCCACAAACATAACCCCTAACCCTGGTCCTGTCAGCATCATTTAACGTTATGTGCAACATGACAACGAACAGATCGAAATTAATCTGGGCATTTGACAAATGTAACGGAAATTAATTTTAAACATTGAAGAATGAAAATAAAGACAAAACTGGGGTGGAGGTTTGAACCACCAAGTCAGAAGTATCCACAAAGGTTTTCAGGATGGTTGGTGAGAAAATGTCTTCAAGCCTTTGGAAAATGTTATTTCTTGTCCATTCGCTGATTAACCCAGCTTTCTGAATACAAAATCACAGATGTATCGTGATAACTGTTAGCAGCCGTTTCCTTTATGTGTGTTGCCATAACTCCTCACCACCACCTGTTTTCTTTTGTTATCTTTCCATGTGTGTGAGTTGATTCATTTAAAAAACGGGAGGAATTATTGCTCACTGCATGACACTTAGAAGCTAAGCCCAGTCGCCTTACTTGCCTTACTTGACCTTATATTATTAATATTTTTTTTATAAAATGCTCTGAATCTTGATTGCAATTTCTGAAATAATTATTTCATTTATTTTTTCTTGTCTGAATGGTTGTTAAGACTTCATGTCCAAATTGTCAGGTCAGTGTATTAAATGCTACTTGGGGCAAACATTTTTTTCCATTTTCTCTGTTTTTATTCTTATTTTCTTATTATCTACTTTAATGCCTGCCTCTGTCAAGCTGTACAAACTCTGTTGAGGTTTTCAACTACTGTAAGCTCAATTTTTACATCTCTTCTTCTAAGCCAAAGATACAGAGCCAGAGCTCTTTTAATCAAAACATCAGCACTGCTTTTATGTCCAGGCCACAGGACTCACTTCAACTTTGTTGGAGAAGTCTTCTTCAGAATGATCTGAGATCCCAAATTGAAAGGAATGGTCAAAGACAAGGAATGGATATGTCAGAAGCACCAGGCAAGATACATATTAATGGCCTGGACTTTCTGCCATTTAGTCACCGTCATACCTGGTGAGCTTCAAAATGTCACAAACTGCATGCATATAAATCACCAGGGAAGAAGACAAGAATGAAACGGTGTTTGCGTTTCAGGCTCTAAATTGTTTCATGTAACAGAAATGAAAAGAACAGTAAATTATTGTTCCATGGTATGATATTAATTGCATTGTGAAGAATATGATTAATGTTGTCCCACTCACCTTCAAACATATAAGCCGACAGCAGAGTCAAAAGTGACCAGAAAAGATTTAAGGTCAACCAAATAGATAGAAAATTAAGCTAAATGTTATGCAGCAAAGTAACAAGTTTGTCTTTTATTCATTTGTACCTCTAAAAACCATCAGGCTGATGTCACTGCATACTTTCTAAGTGGCAAGAGGAGATAAGGCACTCCCATCCTGCGTACGCAGAGACTTTATACCTCGCTAATTAGGGGCTAAAAACCCAGACCCAAACAGTATTCATCACCTCACTCCAAACTGAATAGAGAGAAATTAAATATTTAGTGATGAGGATGAAAAATACACAGATATATGTCTGCTATATTGGGGCTAAAAGATGAGCTCAGTAACAGGGCATGAGATTAAAAAAAAACTTGTTTTCCAAACATGACATCAAGCCCTTACTTACTGTAATGTCACATTGCCGTATCTGTCACACTTAAGCGACCAAACTGGGGTTACTTTTGCTTTTCGCTTTAATACATCCACAAAATGCAATTATCTTTAAATAAAATAACAACCCAGAGCTCATAAAAAAGAATAGGTAGGTACAGTGCTGATAACCACACCTCCACCAAGCAGAACAAATCCTTCAAATACCTTTGTTGCAAAAGAAAATAACTGTTGCCATCTACTGGCTTGATATGGCACTTCTGCAGCCAAAGCCTTGATGGTGGACAGTGGTGTTGAGAAATCTTACAAAATGACAAATTCTGACATAAATTGAATTATTAGTGGTTTTATTCTGCTTTGTATTTTTAATCAATAAGTTTTCAGAAATAAAATGGCACATTTATTATTGTTTTTTTTGTTTTTTGTGATAAGTCATAAACATGTCTTAATGATTCTTTTACCCAATACACAACCACATCCAATCTGAAGATTGTGTTTAAGTGGGTTTTACATTCTAGCAGGATATATTTCCTCCCATTAAACCAGAGGAGCATTAGTAATGACATTTAGGCAAAGATAAATGATACTGTGGTGAAGTTGAGTTTAAAGCAGTTCTTTTTATTCCCATTAGTTTTGATGCCCTTTTGTGCATGCACAAAGCACCATCAAGCCAACTCCAGGACTCAATCCAGCTGCCCAGAACAGGAAACACACAGTTCCCTCGAGATATCAGTTCTGATATCAGGGGCTGATATTAGTCAGCCCAGCAAAAAATAAAAAAAAAATCCTGAGGCATCTGAGGGATCTAAGGAAAGCCATTAAATGTTAATTGATACACTCGAGCCAGATTGTTTCTGGCTTTGTGGACTAAGAACAGGGGTTTGAACTGAAGCCTGTGGGGTCTTGGTCCTTCAGTTGTAAGTAGGAAACACATCTTGGTTTAGGAATAAAGAGCGTTATAGTAGTCCAAAAAAATAATGACATGAAATATTATTTAATTATTTTTTTCTAAAGAATGTTTTATGTCTAACAATGAGCCAAGATTTTGGGGCTCATAAAGACTTTAGTTTGGGGTTAAATAACATAAGTGATGTTACATTTTCAGATTTGTTTAACCAATAATCTTTTAGGCACTTATGTGTTGAAATATAACTGTAAAATAGAAAAAAATATTTCAAGAGGTTTCAAAAGTAACACAAAATATGTCTCAAGTGTTGTATCGTGATGTACTATAATAAAGGCAATTACATCTGCATGTGTACTATGTAATTGGTATGTGACATAAATAGCAATAACTGTTCTTATGAGATTCACTTCAATATACCTGCCTCATCAACTGCTATCCAAAATGCCTCTCCAGGATGAGGACTCTGGATCTCTGCTGTGCCATCTAAACTCAAATTATGTGGGAAAGCAAGTTTGGACAACGTCTGCATTTCACTTCCTTCGGAGGAATTTCATTCTTTACGCGCTGCCTGTTTATGTCAACACAACACCTGGCGCAGTGTGAGAGTCTCTACACTGTTACGTCTACTTACTACCACTTGATGATGCCAGAGACAACAGGCCTTTTATTAATATCTCTCTAAAGAGGGCCTGATTGGATTTTTAATCAGTCAGAGAGGCCACTTGTTTGTGTTCTGGGAAACTGCGGGTCTACCTGCGCGGGCTTGTGCGCACTCCGGAGGGTGGGAGTGACGCTAGAGTTGACACACCTTTACTTTCCGCGGCGCCCTCTGTCTCCCTCTCTGCAAGCGGAAGAAAAAAAAAGCGACCAACGATCTAAAATGTCGGTAAATGACAGAGCCATGAGAGAAATCCTACTAAAACCGGGAAATGAGCTCTGCGCGGACTGTGGCGCACCGGGTAGGTGGAAGAACTTCGCAAACAAAATGTTATACGGAGACTTTGCGGTTGCTTAGGATTATGAGGGGGTATTGCATAAGTCCGAAGTCTATCAGTAATGTGTATTATTAAATCATATTTTCACATTCCACATATTTCCCAGCCGCAACAGTTTATAACACATGGCAATATATTGTTGTACTCTTGTTATTCTGATTTAAAACGCGTGGCAAAAATCACTCCGAAACTTATTGGGAGGAGCTTCCTGGAGGTTCACTGATCAGATGAAGCTGCTCGGGTCTTGTCCTGCCTTGTGGAAAGTCCAAGACAAGAAATTGTGGGAGTCCAACAAGTCAAGGCATGCTTGAGTGCTGGTTTGCACTTTGAAACTTAAGTCTAGTCGCAGAGGTAGTATGCCATTAGATGTTCCAGTAGGATTTTGGTTCTGTAGAAAACATCTCAATTTTACTAACCTATTAACAGTTAGTTACCTGTGTAGAAGTGAACCTGAGATGTTTTTGTGTTTTTGTTTAAGTCAGATGGCTTCAGAGAACTGTTCCATAGGAAAGTTGTCAGGGATATAGATCAGAAAACCTGGACCAGTGAAGGAAAATGAAAAAAGGATCTACAACCTTTTTTAAACCATGATTTATTTGTAGAAATTGCACAACATATAAGTTCACTTTATAAAATTGTCACATGTTATTGCTGAAAATGGAATAGAATGACCACTTTAACATCAGCTTCACAGAAACTGTCATTCACTTTATTAAAGCTGCTTAGCATTAGCTTTGGACTATATGTACGGTGAATACTTACATTTTTTACTGCTTGTCTACCTTACGATGAAAGACAGACCCACTAATATGTCGTTGCTATTCATGGAAGGTAAAGAGTTTAGGGCTGGTTTTGTTGTTGGCACTTTTTGTTTAAAAGAAATCCTTAAAGTCAAAGACTGGAACAATAGTGAATAGATGCCCTGGGGAAATACATTACTGCTAACTTATCTCTTCATCTTGACATGTTTTCATTTAATGGAGTGCTGAAAAAATTTGCAGGTGGCTTGAATCGATATGCCTTAAAGAAACTCAGTTTTTATTCAGAGTTCCTATAACCAGCCTTTGTGATCAATTTATTTTAAATGTTACAGACGAATTTTGTGGAATGAATGAGCTTGGACATAAGAGTGAACCAGCTTGGTTCATTGGTATTCCAATCCATCTTTTAGGGTTGAAAAATTAAAGACTTCCCTCCTTGGTTTGATATCCGTAATCTAAACTGAAAATGTCTAGTGGCCCTTCCACATTCTTTGTGTCTGTGTATTTAGCTGAAGAAATGTTGCCAGTATGATACAAGAGGCATGGTCAAGGAAGGAAAAAACAATGCTCACTTCTTTGGATGAAGAGAGGAAAAATGAGATAATGATTCAAATAAAGATTCTATTGTGAGGCACAGAGGTTTGAGTTTGGCTTCTAAAGAAGGTGCCGATATTGGGTGAGGTGAAGTCCTGTCCTCGGACCTGGCCACAACTGGAAGATTGGAATACTGGCACAGATGCCAGTGATTTACATTCAAATTAAAGGCTTAACTTTTCACAGGTTCATATTTCAGGTTTAATTTCCTTAGAGATTGATAAATAAAGGCTTTAAGTCGATATTTATATGTTTTCCAGAAATGATGATATATATTTATATATCTATATTTCAAATTAAATTATTCAGATATTTATTTAAAAAAAGATATGCACTTCTTTGGATTTGAATCCAAGATGTAAAAAAGTATTTACTGTTGCTTTGTATTGCAGTTTTCTTTTTGTATTTGATTGATGTGTGTGTTGTTTTAGTTTATTTGATTAGATGTCAAAGAAAGCCTAGCTTTGGTGGTCAATATTATGTGCTTGTTTTACTGAATAGAATCTGAATAAACACAGAATTTACAGATTTATCAGCAGTAAAAGTAGCTTAACGCTGCAAGTTTAAATTGAAATGTCACAGCTGTAAATGAAACATTTATCATTCCTCTTAGCCCCATTATCTCTCAGTACATCTGACTTTCACCTTTTTTTTGCACCACGTGACATTACTTCCATCCCCACTTAATTTTCTTCACCTACTTTTACCTCTGCAGACCCTGGATGGGGCTCTTGCTCCCTGGGAGTGTTCATCTGTTTGGCCTGCTCTGGGATCCATCGCAACATCCCGGACATCAGTAAGGTAAAGTCCCTGAGGCTTTCCCGCTGGGAGGACCATGAACTGCAGGTGAGGGGCCGAGTCAGCTGCACATTCGGTAGTTAGAGAAGTGTGTCAACGTTAATTAGCTGAGGACATTAACTTTTCATACTAATGAGATGCACATCTAATCAGGCCAAAAGGTGGATGTAGCCAGGCCCACCTTGAAACATGAACACTGTTCACGCAGCACTAACTGGATGATGCTGCTGTAATATGTAATAATTTATTACTTTTGGCTTGCCCTTTGCTTTATAGATATTTTAATTCTGGTTGTTGTCCTGGTCCACTGCAAGGGCAGGAGTTATTTCCTTAAAGCTTTCCAAATATTGAGAGTTGCGCTCAGCTAGAATACATAACAAATGGCATAAATATAAAGAGAAAAATTTATTAATGAAAATGTTGGGCATGGATTTATATCATGCATGTTTGTGGAACTGACTAAAAGTGAATAACAACAGTAAAAAAATAATATGAAAGAGCATGTTATAAAGACAAGACCAGACCAACTGTGCGGGGCACAACCCATTAAGTTGTGCATGATTTATTACTTTTATTTCAAATAAATCCATAATAAAAGATGCTTAAAAAAACAACTAGAAGATTACATATGGTCAAACAATCTTTTTTGTGGAACAATAGATGGGTTTAAAATGTCTTTAGAGAAATGAAAGTGTTTTTTGGCTGTCACATAGATGCATGATGCAAAGTATTTGAGCATCATATTGTTGCCTTGTACATTTCCCAGCCTTTATTTGCTCCACAGGAATCAAACGATGAATGATGCCTTTTCTGCACATCTTTATCTTGAAATATTTGTCATCTCGACTCACTTATTAGTTCCCACTAACATCAATTAAGATTTATTTATGGATTTTAGGTCTCTAGATTAGATTTTTCCTGTCACAATAATGCTGTCCATTTGCTCTGCCAAAGTGTCATCCTTGAGTACTATGTTGATTTTGTGAGTCTGTGTGTGTGTGTTTGTGTTTTATAAGTTCATGGCTGAAAATGGGAATGAGCTAATGAGAAGAAAATATGAAGCAGCTGTTCCGGTTTACTACTACAAACCAACCCACAATGACTGCCAGTAAGTAAACACAGGATGCATTATATCATTTGCTGTTAAATGTATATGTCCTGTGTGCTTTCTGCTATGTTTTAAGAAGTATACGTGTGCATGTGTCAAGGTTAGTTGTAAAAGCAAAGGAAGCTAACATGAGCGTATCCAAGTGACCAATTATCAAAGTTTATGCTTATTCAATCATTAAATGTTTGTTAATGATTAACGTCTTAAGTTGTTTTGTTATTATCACAAACAGCTGCAGAAGTCATATTATGTTCACACTTTTTTTAGTCCTAAAAAGTATTCAATACACTATATTCAAGTCTTCGTGACTGTGTGATTCTTTGCCCTTGGTCCCTTACCTTTGAATGACTGAGTGTGAAGTACACTCCTCTCCACCTGCTGCCTACAGGAATATTTTATGTCATTTTTACCAGGAAAGTCAGCTTAGAAAGCTTAGACAAGTACCAGAGTGTGTGTCGTGGAGAAGTCTGATTCAGGTCCTTCTACAGTTTTGATATTTACTAAATTTGGACGTGCCATTCAAACATTTTCAGTCTAGCTTCACAGGGAGTCTGCACAGCAGCAAAAATATGCCAAAATGAATTAAGTAGAGCGTGGACGTGATTAGAAAAAATTATTTAAGATTAACTTAAGTCAAACTCACCCTGCAACAAATGGTCCAGTTTGTTTTCAGTGGATTTATGTGTTGACATTTTCAGTTTTTCCTTCCTTGGTTAACAGCATATATTTTGGTAACTTAATATTGCAAAAAAACGGAAGATTGAATGTTTGACTCAAAAAGTTTCTGTTGCTGCAACTAAATGCTTTAATTTTTTTTTTTACCATATTCAGCGATTGTATCATGGACATGTCCTATTCTTGTGAAAGACATTGTTTTGTTTTCAGCTTTACCAGAGACCTAACCCCTTTATCTTTAAGAAGGGTTGCACTTTCTCCATCTTTACAGTGTCTTTAAAGTCTTTTTGTCTCGTTCCTCCCTCTATTCTGAGGTCAGATGCAAGTTGTGATTTCTGGTTCAGCATGACTTTATTCAATCTTTAAACTTTGTCTTCTTAGTGAGACCTCACATCCTGAACCATGGCGTCTACATTAAGACGATAAATAATGAGGCTTAACTTTGCAGCCTCATGTTTGTGTCCCTTACCCGTCATCTGCAACTTTATTTGATCCTGTAACAAACAAAAAAAGCTGAAAAGAATATCAATGTGCAAATCATGTCCGTTTATATTCTTGAAGTTTCTGTTTTTGTTGTTGTTATTTTTTTGGTTGTGCTGCTGGAAATCCAAATCAGCTACAATTTCTGTCTGTGAACAGGCCAGTACCTTTCTGATAAATATATAATTCCCCGTAGACAGGGTTTTAGGTTACCTGCTGACATAGGATGTCTGCAACATAGTTTGTGGTATTGCCGCTGTTAAAGAGGGCAATATTTGGAATTCTATGAATCTGAAGCAAAGAGTATTTTTCGAAAAAACAGCATTCAGACAGTAAGTTGCAAAAGTTTTGCCACCTATACTTCTGCTTTACTTAAACTGTAGCGTATGCACATGTTAAATAGAGTAAGTAGTTCTGCATTGTGTAAAGAAATACCGATTGCAGCTTGTACGCTTCTCTCTTTCCATCTTAAAACACTCACAGATATTTATTCATATGTATCTTAGCCCCAAATTCAATTATTAGCATAGAAACTTAGCTGAGTGGAAGGTGAGTTTTGGTCAGAGAGGGCACACAGATTCATGTTCTATCAGCTTTGTTTGGCTTCTTTTGCTGAATGTTTGCAGCACCATCCTGCTTAAGAAAAGAACTGCCAAAAAGTAGGTGTTTGTCAGAAAAATTAAGAAACTGTCGGCTTATGCAGATTAAATGAGACAGGTTCTTGCTATTAGATTTGCATTTCAAAGCTGGTTGCTCCTTTGCAAAATATGGAATTATCTGAAAAAAAAACGTGGGACGGGGAATGAGAGTGAAACAACTTTAGACTACAATTATTGCTTTATTTATAAATGTAACAACCCTCTCTGAGCATGCATCCCAGCCCCTTTACACAAGGCTGTCCTCCTGCCTTTGACTCGCATTTTTGGGACACATTAGCTCCATTTCAATCTTATCTGTATGTGTTCAGAGTGTTGAGAGAGCAGTGGATTAGAGCAAAGTACGAAAGGAAAGAGTTTTCTGGGCCAAGCCACAGCTTGACATACGAAGAAGGTGAGTTCATTAATGTTTTCATATAAATGCAGTAAAGCATATTTATACTAACAAGTGGCCCTTGCTGACTTCCTGCAGGTACCAGGGATGGCATCTTGATGAAGAGGGGGCGGGACAACGGACAGTTCCTGAGCAGGCGATTTGTCTTGTCTGAGAGAGAGGGCACTCTGAAATACTTCACAAAATATGACGTAAGCAGCTGGTAATGATGCCTTTGGCAGCCACATGCAGATAAACACACAGTTTAGTGGTGAATAACTTTAGGCTGGTGAGCAGCTCCTTACGACATACAAATATGTGTGTCTATCTCTCCCTCTCTCTCTCTCTCTCTCTCTCTCTCTCTCTCTCTCCCTATATATATATATATATATATATATATATATGTATATACACGTACAAAATGAGTCCCTATTCACTTCACTGCATTTTAGCATGCTGAGGCAAGCTTAATCAGCAGTCTTCTCTCAGTATGGCTGATTCACTAAGCTGCACAGTACACCACCCAAACCATTTAGGTTTGGATGTTTTGGGGCACTTGTTTTATCACAGTAAAGCAGCCAAGGAGAAGTGGGAACATTATATTTCATAACATTGTGTGCAGTGTTTTTTTGTATTTATTATTTTATGTTGATTATGATACATCAGATCAACCTGCCTTGGCAAACAATGATAATGAGAAAAAAAATAAACAGTCACAAAAGTAAAAGAAAAGAGGTTAAAGTGGCACTAGTTTGTTCTGAAGAGCTTAGGGTTTTTAAAGCTTGGTTGGGGCTCTGGGGCATCTATGAGGTGGGTATATTATTCAGGAATAAGTAATAGGAATGGCTAAAGTCCAACTTTTTGGCCAATTTATCTTCTCCACCTGATTGGTGAAGTTTGAGAATCAAAACTTGCTTTGACAGAAAAAAGATAAATTTCTCATTATCCGCCAAACTCATGTAAACAACTATAGCTAGGTTTGCTTTCTGTTACGGTCAGTGACTGAGGAACTACAAAGTAATTGTAATTGTTGCCGGGCTGTTAGGAATAGAGTATCCTGGAATTACTTTTGGTTGTAAAATGATGGATATTAGCAATGCCAACTGATGTGGAGATAATAATTGTAATGTATTTTCATGGTTATGATTTTCATGGCTTCAGTACAAAACAAACAAACACCGTTGGGATTTTTTCTGTGCTGCGATTAAAAAGTCAATTTAGAGGCCAAATTGTGAATTTGCCTCGGTTCACTGAATTTTCCCAATTCTCTCTCTCTCTCTCTCTCTCTCTCTCTCTCTCTATATATATATATATATATATATATATATATATATACAGTATATATACACACACGTACATAGTTTCCTAACCTTCTTGTTCTTTCTTTTTCATTGAAGGCTAAAGAGCCCAAGGCACTAATCAAAGTGGACTCCATTAATGCAACATTCCAGCCAGAGAAAATAGGAAATCCCAATGGCCTGCAGATCACCTACCTCAAAGACTACAGCACCCGTAACATCTTTGTCTATCATGACAGTGGCAAGGTGTGCATCTCTGAACTGTGTGTATGTTTGCGTGTGTGGTTTGGATCTCAAGTCTGATTTAAACATCGCCAGGTGGCCTTCACATCAAATTTCTATCACATGTCACATTAAGAGACAAATGAGTAGAAACCTGGCTCCTGTTGTTGTGGGCGAGGCACCAAATCATCTGTATTTATTTTTACTGGCTGATGGAATCCATTATTGGATGACATCGAAGCAGCGCATCCATCATTCTCTGTCATCGCTAAACAGAATGAAATATATGGAGCAGTTCACTGTTGTCATCAGGCTGAGGATTTGTATGCATCAATTTGACATCCGAAATTTATGGGTCCAAACACTTTTAGAGTCACAGAATAAGTTCTGATTTGGGAAGTGATTAGCTGCCTCTCCACTGCAGGCAGTTGGGCAGGTGGCCTACTAATCACCTCTTTCAGCCATTTTCTTACACCGAAGTGCAAAATCCCCAGGTTTCATCAATGGCGTAATCACTTTAATCCTCATATGTGACCTAAAACATAGTGTGGAGACAAATCAGTTTTTGATGGGGATGTTAAGAAATGAAGGCAGAACAAAGCAGGCTTATTTGTATTGCACATCTCATACACAATGGCAACTCAAAGGGCCAATTATTGTCTCATTCCAGCTAGATCGGAAAATGTTACAAATGACTTGACATGAAGGGATAATGTGAGTTTGACTCAGATAGATGAACAGAAACACTACTCTCCACCCTGGCTAATACCGGGTTGGAAAGAGTTATAAAAGACAGTAGCACCCTATAAGCTTTTATGGAGTAACATACATTTTTTTTACTTTTTTATTTAAATTTTTTAAACTTTAAAGCAGGGAACCTTTGTGACTCCCATAGCCCTGATAGAGCACTTAAAAAGTCATAATCATGTTCATCATCTATCATCACATTCAGATGTGAATCGCTTTCAAATTGCACTGGCAAATTCCCATCCTTTCCAGTTAAAATATAAAACTAGACCATGTGTGTGCATTGAAAATAGAAACAATATATGTAGCTAATAAACTGCAGTGAAAAAGCCACAAAAAAACAAATCCAGCACAGTTCCTCCTGCAATATATCAAGACATGGTGTGTTGAATGAATGTATTTATGCAAAGTCAGTCTGTAAAATGATTTTGATCACTTTCTGTGCTTTCTTCATCAGGAGATTGTTGACTGGTTTAATTCAATTCGAGCTGTTCAGCTTCATTATCTGAAGGTGGCCTTTCCCGGGGCAACTGATGCTGAGGCGAGCACTTAATGCACACACCACACACACATCTATATTGTTATAGTATTGTTTTCATATGCAACTTTTATAATAACTGGATACAACACGTTATCATTTTTATTAACTAATTTGGGTTTAATTATTTTTCTGCTTTCAGCTTATACCCAAACTCACAAGGAACTTTCTCAAGGAAGGGTACATGGAAAAAACTGGTCCCAGGGCAAGTAAACCCTTATTGAAACTACAGTCCATCTGTTTCTTTTTGCCCAGGTCAACATAGGGTGCTAATTATTCATCAATTATTTATGAATTGTTAGAATTATTTACAAAGCCAGACACACTTTCATTGATCTGACATGGCCCATGATTGTTTAAATATGTATTATCTTAGTTTTACAAAATGTACTTCCTGCTTTCTTCGTCACACCTTGTTTCATTAACTCATTGCCTCACCTGTTGTCCATTTGTTAATCACTGCCTCAGTATATATTCTCACTTTTTAGTCTTCCTTATAATAATGTATGGGACCTAGAATTGGAAGAATAGTAGGACATCACACAGTAAACCCATTAATGCATAAATGCCTTAAATTCCTATGAATTTTGAACTGAACTTGACAGTAGCATCTTGTTTCGTCCCAGTCTACTCTTTCTTTAAATGACAAGAGTACCACTAAGATGTTAACAAGCTCAGCTGTCAGTGTGGCTCTTTTCCAGCTCTTTTTGACACACTGACTGGCAGCTGAGAGAACCTGCTCTACCTTTTCGACCCAGTTCATGTTTCTGTCAGCCTGTCTGGAGGAATGGAGAAATGCCTCAATTCTCATGTCAAATAGACGCAGGAAAGATAGAAACGTTGTTAAAATGTGAAGCAAATATACTGAAAAACTCATCATACAATTTAGCATGCACAAACAAGTGGTTTCACACACAGGATTCAGGCAGAGGAGGGCAGTCTGCAGTAGCCTAATGCACTGCGGCACAACCGGCTCTGTTTTCCAACAGATGTAGACTCTCTGTTTAATCTCTGTGTGTCAGGCTGGGAGATGAAGTCACTAACTTGCTGCATTTGGCTGATTTGGTAAATAGGTGCCATCATTCATTTCCCTCACAACGACGAGAGACATATTTGTGGAGAGGCATCTGGCAAAATGAGTCGGGAACAATCAGTCGCTCAGCCGTGTGGCACAGTGTGAATATCAAACACTTTTATGAGAACAGTTTGGCAGCAGTCAGGGACCTGAGTGCCTTGTTATATGAAGCACAGCACTTAAAAAGGCTCAAGTCACCTGGGCACTCCAATAAACTCAAGAAAGGTGCTGTGGGTACTTTACTTACTTCTGTGGCTCCTTTTGAAAATACATTTGGGAGGAAATGCTACACCGACATTGTCGTTCAACCATGAAAATGATCAGTGCTGTGAAGGTGTGCTGTAAACATTCCAAAGCCCATTGTATGCATTAGGAAGTGACAGAAAACCATGCAAATTCCAGTCACAGTGGAAATATGAATATTGGATGCACCCTGGATATCTCGTCGGTCCTTCGCGGGGCCACACGGAGACAAACAACTATCCACACATTCTGAGCGGCAGCTTATAGTCATCAGTTAGCCTAACATGCATGTGGTTTTTAACTGTGGGAGGAAGCCACGGTACTCAGACAGAACCCAAACAGACACAGGGAGAAGCCCCCCAGGGGATCGAACCAGAACTGCTCTTATTCTGAAGCTACCACCATAACTCCATGCTGTTGCTTATGCATATTGGACAGGCAAAATTTGACAAAAGTCAAGACTTTGGTACATTTTTTGACCAAATTAACCAGCCAACTAATGCATGAATTGTTAGAGTAGCTCAAGAAGGAGGTATGACTCACTATTTGGCTCACAACCAGGCAGACCACTTATTTGGTACAATGACTGCTTTATCTCTGTCTCACTGATTCCATGTCTGCGTCTACCTGTGTATCTACGTAGCAAACAGAAGGCTTCAAGAAACGCTGGTTCACTCTGGACCAAAGGCGACTCATGTACTTCAAAGATCCACTGGTATGGCATCTCAACACACACAAACATCTGCTCACACATTGTGAGGTTTTCGCATGCTGTGTTATTTTAGACCTAATTTTCCTGACCACAAACAGCCTACAGGGGAAAGATTTTTGCTTTGAAACTGTATAAATTAACATTATGGAGTAGTAGTAAAAGTACAAAAACCAAAGGGATGCAATGTGCAAAACTCAGCAGCACGTGAGCTGGCTGTAATTGGACATTGCTATTGGTGTAAAATAAGGAAGTAGCTGAGACTCGTAATACTTAAACTAAACTCACTATATCAGGTATACACACAAACTGCAGGGGGCAAAGAGTTTTTAAACAGATATCCAGGAAACAAAATGTCATTTCTGTAGCTTTATTTAAGTCCAGATAGTTATGCATGTAGACCAATTACACAGACATATTTTCCCATGTTATTGTACGTTAACTCTTCCTTTAGTACTAGTACAACTACTGTTGCTGCCAGAACATTCTTTCTTATAAAATCCAGAATGCTAATTTACTGTCAGCTCTTTCCTTACCAAGTAGAGATTTGAAACAAGAGCCTAAATCCTATGTCTATTTTTACTCACATATTAACTCTTGTGAGAAAAGCATTTGCATTTGAAATACGGTAGCGTGCTGTTGCTAAAACGAAAAGGTGCCGTACTCTCCCAATAGCACAGGGAAGAGTCTGCCCCTGCAGCGGTTCACATTTCTTTTGTTCTCCCTCTGTTTTTGAAGGATGCCTTTGCCAAAGGGGAAGTTTTCTTGGGGAACAAAGACCATGGTTACAGCGTCTCCCCAGGCTTACCTGCTGGCACCCACTGCAATGGCGCTTGGCAGTATGGTATCACAATAGAAACACCTGAGCGCTCCTTCTTGTTTACTTGTGAGACAGAGGGCGACCAGCAGGACTGGCTGAAGCACTTCAGTGATGTCCTTAGTGCTCAAATGTCCCCACAGGATTACACAAGTAAGAAATCACAAGAAATAAGTGCTACTAAAAAAAGATTGTGGATTCATCAATATTGACAGTAGTTAATTGACCTTTTTTCTTTTTTCTTTTAAAGATCATTTAAAGAAAGTAATTTAGAAATCAAAATGCCTGGGCTGATGTTTTGTATTTTTGTCAAAATATTCTCAAAAGTTGTTAAAAATGTTTGAACATTGAAAACAAATGTGTGTGTTCTAGTGGAGGCCTTGTTCAAGCACAGGCACTGATGGACCAGAGGCCAGTGGGTCATTTTCCAGTCCTCTGCACTCTGAGGACCTTCTGCCTCTCTGCTGACCTGAAATCTGCCTACCATCACCCCTATGATCGCCCTGCAGGCTCCAGACAATAAAACAATAAAACCAAAGTATGACTGATAAACACTTAAAAGGGAGTATTAACACCTGAAATGTAACTATCGTGTTTTCATTTGGTAATGGATTGTAAAAAATTCCACTATTCTCATCTATGTCATTGCATGATTTTGTCTTTTAAAACCTAAATGTAAAAAAATATATATAGTCACATCCATTCCACAACCTTTATTCAAAGTGGATGGACAACCGAGTTCAAACAAAGTTTTGACTGGCACTTTGCATTTCTTGTGTTTCTGTTAAATATAATAATGCACATAAAGGAGAAATACCATTTTATTTTTTGATCTTGTGTCATTATGATGTAGAACAGAGCCTCCTTGTGGCATAACTTTGATGATTCACCAATAATATCAACACTAATTTATCAGTAAAACATTTTACTTGTGGTCTTTCTTGACTTTTTAATAGAAAAAGAAAATGTATGTTTTTTTTTACACTATCTACCCTGGGGGGGACATATGTAGAACATGAAATGATAGATAACCATTAATAAAGGTAATTCTTTCAAATGGTGTTTCAGAGTCTTTACAGTTGCCCTGTAATTGAAGAACTTCAGATTGCTATTATTTTTTAGCGAGAACCCCACAGTGTCTAAGGACGTGTGTGATGTTTTTGGTTACCAAACATGTATTTGTGGAGTTGCACACCTTGCCAGAAGTTTCTTGGTGTCTAAAACTACACCTCGGTGCTCGGAGACGGCAGGCTGAGGCCAGGGAAAAATACCGCATAAATCTATAGGCCCATGCCAGTTTGTCACCTTGGTGAGAAAGAGGGAGGACAGATGTGAGAAGGGAGGAGAGGGCTGTAACCAAGAAAACTTCAAAGACAGCAGTGCTCCATCAAAACTGGGCTCGAGATTCAAGGAGAAAGTGTTCATCTGCCACCAAGTGAATCCATAATTAAAGAAGAGCAGCAGGGATTTATCATGGATGATTTGGGAAAGAAAGGGATCCGGACATGATGTCCCGACTGCCCACATTAGGACTGAAAACTAAAGGAAGAGAAACAAGCAAAACCTTGACGGGATGCACTGCAGTTGCTCATTGAATCAGGACATTTAATGTTTAAAGGTTACTCAAAACACCGTCTGTGTAGGAAGGAAGAGGATGCTTCTCCGGAGATGTCAACAGCAGAAGTCCCCTCAAGCACATTTCGGCACTGCAGGAGTTTTCTATCAAGGACTTTGAGCACAGGCTGTCCATTTGTAAGGCACTTTGCTTCCCTATGGCTTTAAAATGACTCATTACCATCCCAGATAAGGTCAGAGACTAATCTCTGTGGTTTTTGAATGAAAACGCATCGATGTCGGAGGTATGTTGGTGCCTTAATCCCTGCTGTGTCCATTTGAAAATGTTGTTGGGTTGTCATTTGTAAAGAGAAGTACTTTTTTTTTTATCTGGAGATGCACACACAAAGCTCCAAGCAGCTTTGGGACCAAGCCTGCTAGCCAGAGCAACATTGTTTACGTTTACTTTTGATCATTGCAGTTTTTAATCATCAGATTTACTGCCCTTTTTTTGTTTCCTCCTAGATTAGACTGAATGAAGTCAAATATCTCTTTGGAAATGTTTGCTTTACACCTAAACTGTTTTAGTGTATGCTCAAATGTGTTCATCTGACTGCCTTTTACATTCTGCTGCCACATCTCTTCACCCCGTGAAATGTTTGAACAAACTTAAGCCCTTTTTTCCATTTTTGGCAGCCGACTGTCAAAGAGTGTGAACTGTGTAAACTGGGTCTTCTGGGTCAGAACCTGACCTCTAATCTTTGATCTTTAAACCGGCGATGAACTGCACTCCTAATAGCAGCATCACTCCCCAGCTGGGACTCGGACTGGGCCCGGGGGCTGGAGAAGGTGCTTCGGTAGGAGCCGGTGGTGGCGCTGGGGGCAGCGGAGGCCTGTGGGTGACCTCCCTGCTCGGGGCCACACTGATGATCATGTGCGCCCTGGGAGTGGCGGGCAACACGTACACGCTCATCGTCACGCGCTCGGCCGCCCTGTGCCGGACCGGCTCGATGTATGTTTACATCACCAACTTGGCCCTGGCGGACCTGCTGTACCTGTCCACCATCCCCTTTGTTGTCTGCACCTACTTCGCCCACGACTGGCTGTTCGGGGAGGCCGGCTGCCGCATCCTGCTGAGTCTGGACCTCCTCACCATGCACGCCAGCGTCTTCATCCTGGTCGCCATGAGCATGGAGCGCTACCGCGCCGTGGCCAAGCCCTTCAGCGCGCACAGATCCTCGTCCCGCAACAGGAGGCTTGCGGCGGGATTTATCTGGGCTCTCGCTTTCATGCTGACACTTCCCATGATGGTGATGATCCGCCTGAGGGAAGGCAAACCCACCGCAGCCGGGTTGGTGAAGAGAATCTGCTTCCCTACGTGGACACCCGAGGCCTTCAAGACCTACATCACCGTGTTATTTTTCACGAGCGTTTTGATCCCTGGATTGGTCATCGTCGGGTTGTATGCCGGGCTGGCAAGGCGTTACTGGACAGTGCAGGCTAGCTTAGGTGGGAGCAGCCGTTCTTCCCGGAGGAGAGGGCTCAAGCAGAAAGTCGTGTCAATGATCTTAAGTATTGTAGTTGCTTACTGGGCTTGTTTCTTACCTTTTTGGGGATGGCAGCTAGCTAAACTGTTCTCTCCGGATTCTCTTAAAACTTTGTCTCCATCTGATCATAATTATGTAAATTTCTTTGTCACGTGTCTGACCTATGGGAACAGCTGCATCAATCCATTTCTGTACACTCTTCTTACACGGAACTATAAGGATTACTTAGCCCAGAAAGGTCAATCTGCAGGGTCAAGCAGGGCTGATCCTGGTTCAGCTGTGACCACCCCACTGCAGGAGCTGTAATGGACGAACATGGACAGTCAAGCTGTAACCCTGACAGAGGACATTTTGACCAGAAAATGCAAATTATTCTGTGCATAAAGTAAAAGCCTTTCGGCTCAAAAATATGGATCGACTGAGCTTAATGTTATTTCAATGATAAATTCAGTTTGTTAACTGATCCGTGTGATCAAATATTAAAAGCGAACTGAATATATTAAGTTAAACCAACCAGTGCATATTGATGCTAAAAAAAAATAATTCACACTGCTTTTTCACATCACTGTTTGTTGAATAGACTGTTTAAACTCATCAGATCTGAAAAATAAGTGTGACGTTTGAATTATACAAAACTTTCATCGACACTTTTGTTAAATTATTATCTTTTTTTTCTAAAACCATTTTGTACATGATAGATGATGATTTGATGTTGACTACCATTAAAGGCTGACTGCATATCCCCTAAAAGGGAGGGCAAGAATCATCAATGTTTGACTTTACTTCTCTAGAATTGATGGTGTTATTTTTAAGTTTCTGCTGATGTTGAAGTTGATATGAGATTTTAGATATTAAGCAGTTGGAATAAAAACTAAACCAACAAACGACAAAGAAAAAACATGCAGTAAACTAAAAACTCCTGAGTTACTAAAGATTAAAAAAAACACAATGAATAGAACAAAAAAGCTAGGAATAGCTCTAAATTTATGGCCACTCACTCTTACACTCTCACCCATGTCCACACACACATATGCACATGCACATTTCCTCTCCTTCCAGAGAATGTCATTGTGTTGTGCTACATTCCTCAGCTCCAGTACATGGCTCTTTTGAGTCCTCCTGTAAATTGTTTCAAATTGAGTGCCTCACCTCACTTCTTCTGAAGATCATCCTTCCTTTGGAAAGTCCTGTTTTGTCCTGTGCAGTCCGCTTGGTTCCTCAATGTTCTAAGTTTAGATTTTTTTACACTGCAGCTCCCCATTTTTATTTCAGATTTTCTCCCTCTTTATTGCCATCTTTGATCAATCAAAGTATTTTGGATTTACACCTCCATAGAACCACAGACATGGGTATGTGTGACATTAGAACTAATCATTCTGATAGAAGTGTTCTTTTCTTTGACATTGTTAATGCCCTTTTCTACAACAGTTTTGTGATCGGATAAGAATGTGTAATATTCAAGTTTTGTTTATTAAGACTTCCCAAATGACAGCGTCTGTGGTGCAGGAACACAAATACCACACTCTTGTATTTATTCAGCTTTTATTGGAAACAAGTTATTAATGAGCTATCAGCCTTCCATGTGGTAAGATATGTTGTGGCTCCATCTTTAGGCCGTTTGTTGTTATTACAAAATAAGAACAATTGCAGTTTATATGCAAAGGAAGGTTTTTTTAAGCTTGACAAAAGATATCGAATCATGTCTGGCCTCAATGTTTAGAATGTCTCTTTCCATTCAACAACAAGCAGAGAGAGAACAAGCTTCACATCAGGGTTTAGTTCAGCTTCTACTTGATCTTGATTCCCACAATCTTTGCATCACCGCTGACACTGAAGAACTGGTACTTGACATCTCCAAGACGATTGGGGAAGTTGGTCATGGTTCCATCAGGAAGTTTGATGTAGAACTGCTCATAGTTGAAGTTGATGTAAAACTGAATTAAGAAAAAAGATAAACAAAGGAGGTAAAATGCAACTACCTGTTATACTGCTGCCCAAACAATGATAAAGAAACATGTAGAAAATGTAGAACAGATGCAGAGACATAAGGCTAGGTCCTTTTCTCTCTAAACAGCTGTTTAGTTTTATGATCCTCTATTTATTGTGGTCTGTTGGCCATGCAGTTTCCAATCGGAATGCCAAGCCCACTTATAATGTCCTTATGGTAAAGCACATTCTGAAATAGTCCTACTGGCTGCAATAAGGAAAATATAGTGGCAAAGATTTGGAGCGAAAATTACTTTAAATACAGGGAACAGGACATTATGTGAACTATGAACCCATAAAAAAGTGGTTCGAAGACATCCATGGCTAAACAAGGGTAAAACTGGCAGAATTCAACTTAGTTTTTCGTTACTATTAAATAGAGAATCGATTAAAATAGAAAAAAAACAATGACTTAAACTAAATCAACGTTTCTGTGGCAGTAACTCACAAATCTTCAGTAGGAAGCCACTGAACTTATTTTGGTAATTTAGGGTGTTTTATCTCTTGTCCTCAGACAGTTCTTTTTAATCTTGGACCTTCCAGGCTAATAAACTCTTTACTATGTTATGAGGATTGAATATGTTATTGAATTAAAGGTGCTCAGAGCATCTTGTGATCATCTTCTGTAAACCAGTTTGTGGACGTCTTTCCTTGTTTGCAGAAGATTCAAATTTCACTGTTTGTTGGGAACCCTGTGTCTAAATGATTAAAAGTCACACTTTATACAGTACCAACACACCTTGCATTCCTCCCCACGTGCAAAGGGAAAGTCTGGGATCCGATGCTCATCGCCCCAGCACCCACCAGACAGGGAATTGAAGACAATGGTGTTGGTTTCTCCTTCAGCGTCAAACCGAGGGTTGAAGTGCATCGCAATGTTGTCGGAGTCATGACCAATGTTGATCGCAAAGCTGAATTGGAGGGAGGATCAGAAACTGCGTGAGTCATCAGCATGTCACACGGTAGGTTATTTCTCCTAAACATTAAGATAAACACACATCTTTAGCTTGGGTAAAACTTACCTATTGCAATCATCTTTGGGCTTAAGGCGAATCTTAAATTCCTGCCCCTCCTTGAATGTCATGTTTTGGACTTTCTACAATGGAATTTCACAGAGAACATCATGGAAAATGATGACATGAGAAATTAAAGGTTAACTATGGCCATACTTGTAAAGAAATGTGAAGTAAAATGAGTCAAACTGAAAAGTAAATCTATGCCTTCATATGACACACACAGAAAGGTAATGTTATACAAGAGTCAGTCAGCTTCTTTTTTAATTTTAGAAAACATTAGCAGGTCTATTAGTGAGCCTTGTGTGTGCACAGAATGTGTAACGAAAGGAGAGATGATAGGAATTGTTCTTATCTCGGCTGTTGATGATCAACTAGGACACAACAATGTACCCAAAGTTGTAATACTACTGAAACAGGAAGGTGCTCTGTTTGCTTGTAAGCGAGTGAACCTCGACACTAAGGATGTTGTAAAAACATAAAATAATAAAAAAATATCCAACAAACTTTGTAGAGTGTGAATCCATTTTCAATGTATGTACAAACCCAGGATACTTTATAATCTGTAGTATAAAATATCAAAAGGGTGAACCAAAAGGAAACGAAAATTAAGAAGGGAGAAAAACAATTAACGATTAACTTTATCAATTTCAAATATTTTACCAGGGCAAACACACTGGAGTACTGTCTTTACATTTTGCGGACATGTTAGCTTTATCAATAAAGCAAACAATCTCATGCACATCCGTCCCACCTGACAATGTGCTGGACATCTCCAGATTGTTAAATATGACCTTTAATATGCTGGCCCCCATATCTTCCCCACACCCACAGTTACCTCAGCCTAAATCGCCCCCATGACTGATAAATGCTGGCTTATGATTGACTTCACAAGCAAGGTGATGGAGAGTATTCCATGTTGGGAACTGAATAATTAAAATATATTAAGGGGTTGGTGTAACAGAGCATTTTCTAGCCTCTGGTCCTGTTAAAGCATAACTTAAATACTTAGAAATACCCTTTGATCTCAAGAAAAAGCAGTTATCGGTGGCTTGGAATTTTTTTTTTTTGTCTTAACATCTTTATCAAATTACATCAGATGAGAGATTGCTTATTAGTATATTTTAAGCCTGCTGAATACTTTTAATGTTTAACAAAATCTTCAATTAGATGCAAGAAACATGTATGAACAAACATTTTTTTGCAGAAGATTGAATTTCTGTGATTTTAAACCAAATCAACTGCAACTTTAGAAATGCTGGTAAATCAGGGTTTCTGACATTCCAAATATCTCACAGAAAGTGACGTGTACACATTGTACAACAATATCAGTATTTCAACCTGAAAATATATGACTATTTTACATAATTGTGAGACCTAAAGTTAAACTATAATAGGGCAAATGTTGCCATAACTCTATGCGATGTGTTAATTGATACTTTTTAGAAATATATCTGGAACCTTTGAAGTCTATTTAAAGAGACCACAGTAAAACTACTTAATTTTATGTAATAATCTAAATCAAATAACACAGTATATGTAAATGCAATAAAAGGAACACCGCTTACCATCTTGGCTGTCCTCAGTGTGTTGTGCCTCGAGTGACTCACCTTCTCTGTGGGCAGGGGAGTCATTTATATGAACACTGATGTTGAAACAGGAAGCAATGAGCCAGGAAAAAGGAAGATACTACCTGTAAATGCCTTTCAGTGAATATCTTTGTTAAAATTTCTATGTTTAAAAAATGAACCATTTTCACATAAATACACAGTTCTAACATGTTTTGAGAAAAATATTACCCTGATAGTTTTTGTTTTGTATGTATTTTGATTCCAAGCTTGTCTTTCATTGTGAGAAAGAAAGAAAAGTTTGTTGATTTGAATCAACTGATTTAAATCGACTTGATTTACATGGGTAAACGGTTATATCATTTTTCTGGAATAATCCACTCCTGTGAGACGTTTTTAAATATGCTTTTGGAAAATCAGATTTAAAGTTAAAATTATATAAATTACCCCTACTTTCTACCATAATTTTGCAACACCTGTTTCCCCTCTTCCCCCCAGAGAGGAATTGTATAGTTTGAGGGCGTGTGGGACAAAGGAGATTTTCAGTTTGGTGGTCCAGCATTTGGGAAGAAGCAGTTACTGAGCAGAACCATTTACAGAAAAAAAATGTATTTCTTGTCATACAGCCGCAGCCACATTTAGAGCAACCTTTAATCAGAACTACATGGTGTTTATACAGTTTATTCTTTTGCTGAAATACACGCATTGACTAGGCTTTCCTTTTTGACTGCCGTTGCTGGTTTTGGGGCATCAGAACATTTTTCAGATCCTTATAATTATACACTATACGTGTCACAGACTTCTCATGAGCTTTAAATAAATACGTCAACTCAGTTGGGGCCCAATGAGAAAGCTCACAGCCGCTTTGAAGGTAAGTTTGTTACATATCAATGGCTGGCTTTTACAGTTGGATCAAAGCAATTTTATAACAGACCAATTTTATTTTTATTATTATCAATTTATTTTATGTGGAATTTTGGGTTGTTGAATTTCCCAGTGATATTAAAAGCACCATAAGCCTCTTCCTGTTGTAACCAATCCACTGCCCGTATTTTCTAATGGGCGTGTCAAGTCTGAGCCTAGCAGAAATCTAAGCCAACCAGAGAGAAAAACAACTAAGTTAGCTTGGCAGCTAGCTTCGAACTTCTGGTATACTTTTGATTTACAACAGCTTATACACTCTGCATTTGATTAATTTCCCAATTCAAATTTTATACGCATAATTTACCATGAAATCCGTAACACACCTTGGGAATATTGATATTGTTTCCTTAACTTTTTCATAATTGCAAGTTAGATTTTTTTTGTTGTTGCTAACATTAGCTCGCTGTTTTGTTTAATAATCAACCTAACTTTACACTTTGCTAACGGCTAATGGGTTACCTTGTCGAACAAAGCGTTTGTTTGTTTACGTTTGCTGTTTGTTATTATTTCACAATCTAGACATGGCGTCGTTAACAGCGACAGAACCAGCGGTGTGTCCGGGTTCAATATCAGCGGCGGAGTCCATCGTGCCGGCTTGCATGTTTGCACCGGACCGTGGTTGTGCCGAAGATCAGTCCAGTGGAGAAGTCTTTGCAGAAAGCGATGGCACAAATGGAGAGGCCGTGGATCATCTAGATTTGAGCAGCAAGGTGGGCCTGAGTGAATTGTAGCTAGTGGAGCTTTGTTGGTGTTTCAAATGAGCCCGTTTGTGCTTCGATTCGCTGGTTGCAACCCTCGCTACAGAAACGGCTCAAACAGTGAATTTTGCCACGTCTTTGCATGATACAACAATACCTAAATAGATCATGCTGTATGTGCACAGTGCAATTACATTTTTTGATAATATAATTTTAAATATTCAGCTTGTAGTAAATCGATTAAGATAGACTGAAATGCTCATTTTGACAGTGACGATTTTAGGGCTTTGTAACGCTGCCATTCATCCTAAAATAACTATAGATGAAACACTATGGCATTGACCATACCAGTTCATAAAGCATTTCAAGTCTCAGTTTTGTCCATTCTTCCTCTGAATATGTTTAACAGTATATGACGTAACAAAATCGCAAATGTTTTCATTCATTTATTGTCTAGAGAGAATGCTTTTTTTTATTTATGAAAGTTTGCTTTAAAATCTCAATTAGTTTTCCACCAGCACTGATCTAGCTCTGTACACAGTTTGGCCTCTGGAGCACACAGTAGAAAACACTAATTGGTTTGACCACGATAAACTTGCAAAGCGTGATGATTCATCACAGATGCCACTGAGCCCTGACACCACCTTGTAAAAATGTTTTGTACAGAAAAGTTTTAATTGGCATATGAGAATATAATTATTGTAATTTAGTTTTCGACAAAAGTTTCCAGCATTTTTTTTTCTCATCCATGTGATTTAATGTTTTTACTGTGATGTTTTTGATGCAGTGCTGAGCGGGAGATCGCAAAATGTTTTCTGTTCTGTGGTGAAATTCCCCAAGATGTTTAAATCTTTAAAGATTACATCCTCTTTCTTTATTTTTAAAGGAAGATTATTTTTAAACAACTATGTGGTTTTTATGTGTAATTTGTTTACAAAGTAGATATCTGATAATTACTGCCTTTAAGTTCTATCTTGAAATGACACTTTTTTAGACCAGATCATGAATACAGCCATGAACCAGGTGTCTTTTAAGTCTTTATTGGTCATTTATGCGTTGCTGAATTGCACATTTTGGGATCAGCCCAGATCAGAAAAAAAATCAAATGTCCCATTTAATTCATTTGGAGCACATTGATTCAACTCAGAGGCTGCAAAACTGATTGAATAATGACTTTAAGACACTCAGAAAGGATTTTTTAAATGTGTTTTTTAAGTTTTGATGTCTTTTCTGTTGTTTCTCATCTTTCAGCTGGCTCTTGTGAGTCCATCAGGGGAACAGTATGATTCATTACTGCGACATCTGAGGGAGCGGATAGATGAGGGCTGTGGGGAGACAATCTTTGTGGTTGGGATGGGCTCAGGTAAGACTTCAGAGGAAATTTAAGATTATTCTTAAGTATTTCTGCATCCTAATCCAGGTGTGTCATAAATGATCTGTCAGGGCTTCCACACATCTGTCTTACATTCAGAGAAAAGAAAAACAATAAATAGTCAAACAATTGAATACAACTTTTATGGATATGTTTGTTTCTAATTATTCTGGAATAAACTATAAAATTGTGTACAAATAGGGTTGTACTATATTTTAAAAAAGGTAATGATTATTGAACAGCAAAACGTTTGGCTAAAGTTTTCTTTTTATTTATTCAACATCCCTTTTATAAAGATGAATTGCTTTGATTAAAAAAACAGGGCTGCCACTACTCTCGGAACAGTGAGACAAATCGGAGGGTTTACAAAATGTCTTTAATTGAATAATGGATTTAAGATTTTTGCTTGGGTTTAATGTACCAGAAGATTTGAATTAAGCTCGTTTTTATTCATCAGCAGCTGCATACAGCAAAGATATCCCATAGATGGCACCGAGGGCTTTGAACACTTAAGGACAGTTGTTTCTGTTTCGTTTTTGTTCAAACTGAAAAAAATATGTGATGGAAAAAGTAGAAAGGTTGTCCATGTTCAGTTTCTGTTTTGCTCCACCTGAAACCAGTAAAATATATTAAGTGCATAAATTCACATTTCTAACAGCATATTTATCTTTTTCAATTGATATATATCAATAAACCAAAAGAAAGTGTTCTTTTAATTAATCTTCCAAAGACGAATCATTATTGTGCAGTAGTGGAGTCAGCTGTGCCTCCCAGGCACCTGTTTGTGCTCTGCTCTTCACTCTGTTTCACACACAAACACAAGGCTCTTTGTTGGCAGCCAGACTTGTGCTTTTTGCCTGTTACAGCAACATGTCTGACCCATGTGGCATGCTAGGGGGGGTCAGAGGGCACGTGTGAAAGAGTGTTATTTTTCAGTGCTCAGCAGAGAGACTGCCACTTGTTCAGTTCCACATATGTCAGTATTTATGACTGTCCGGCTGGTTGGAAAAGCAGCTGAGTGAACGACTGATTTTCAGTCTAGTGCAGATAAACCTTGTGGCCAACTGGAGTTAGCAGTTTGAATTAAAACATAGAGATTGAACCCATTTTAACTTCACTGTGGCTGACTGTGGGTGTGGACTTTATATGATCTAATTTTCCACAGTGTTTCGGACACTTCTGAGTTTAAAAAATAGTAGACAGCCAGTCAAATTGCCTACTTAGATTTCCTAGCCATGTGTCGCATCATAATGGGCCAATACGGCCCTGGACCTACAGCTGAGATTCTTTTAAACTCAGAGCACCTCCATGAAGGAAACATTGTATGCTGTGGTGACATTAGTCTCTATTTTGTCTGAGAAAATCTTTCCTTTCCCTTTTCTGTAGATGGTGGCGACTATGGTCTGAATGAGAAAGACATGGAAGCATCAGTAGCCACTGTTCAGTCGCTGTGTGAACAGATCGAGGCCGACTTAATCCTGCTGAGAGAGAGGTCAGACACTGGTGGCAAGATTCAGGACTACCTCATCCGTCGGCGTGTGGGCGAACAAGACTTTCTGGAAGTTAGGTAACGGAGAGGTTCTTAGAAGTTGTATTTTTTTATTAAAGGGAGAGCGGTTGAATGTTTTCAGAATGTTTTCAAATTTGGCTGATTAGCTATCAAACAAAACTAACAAGCTGCTAAGCAGCTACTTAAGCAGTTTGTGCACCCTTGTTTTAAACAAGAAAACTATGATGTTTACCGGTTCTAAAATACAAATAATATTCACCTTAGTATACGGATTTTGGACAAATTAAACTAAGATAATTAGAGCATCTGGTTACAGTTTGGTGATTTGATTCATGGAATTGTTTTCTACATATTCTTTTAGTTTTTAATCAGATGTTTTGATATAATGTCTCAGAGTTTAATTACTTGTGTTGATAGTTTTGCAAAACAATGCGGAGCTCAGTCCACTCGGTGTGGCTGACATGTCGCATTTATATCTTTTTAAATAACCTTTGATTGACCACATTCCCTCTGCTTGAGTCATAAGCTCACATGTCAGTCAGGTGAACAGCTGGGTCCAGTTGTTCTTTGTAAGACATCAAAACTGAAAATCTACCTGGTGGTGTGGATTACATAAATAGATTGTTATTTATTAAAGCACCTTGTCAGGTTCTTTTTGTCTTGTGTTTTCCATCTGAGAGGCTTGGTGTTGAAAGTTGTAAATTTCTGGCAGTGATTAGATTTGGTTGCTATAAAACTTAGCAGAGGTGTTAATTGCCACAATGTTACATCAGAGACTTTGAAAGGTTCAGAGTAAAAAACATGTTTCACACATGGAGAGAACTTGGCATACCTAAAATCTTTTAAACTGTTTGCATATATTTCTTAATCTGAATTTCTCGCGGATAACGTTCTTTTATCCTGTCTTCAGAGTGGCGGTTGTTGGGAATGTGGATGCCGGAAAGAGCACGCTTCTCGGAGTGTTGACCCATGGCGAGCTGGACAATGGCAGAGGCTTTGCTCGCCAGAAGCTCTTCAGGCACAAACACGAAATGGAGAGTGGCCGGACCAGCAGTGTGGGCAATGACATCCTGGGCTTTGATCAGGAGGGGCAGGTGAGCCTCTGCCAGCTCTGAAAGGTCACCAGAAGGAGAAAGGTTTCTGGTAGTTTTCATTTTACCTTTAATGAAAGACAATATTTCAGATTATGTGGAAGAAATGGAAAATGCAGAAAGCCACACTCCTCAGTTTTACAGCGTAAAAATGTTTATGGTATTACAAGGAAGTTACATTTTTTTAAAAAGTTTTTATTATTTTTTTTATTACTCTTTCTCTAACACACCATGGCTGATAAAGCGACATTGCAAATGTGTTCAAATATATTTAGCGTAGGTCATATAAATGTAAATGTTTTTTCTTTTTGATTGGGAATGTTTTCTCTTTTCCTTTATCTGCGTACCACTCTTATCTCAGGTGGTTAACAAGCCAGACAGCCATGGTGGGGGTCTGGATTGGACCAAAATCTGTGAGAAATCCTCAAAAGTCATCACCTTTATTGACCTGGCTGGCCACGAGAAGTATCTAAAGACCACCGTGTTCGGCATGACGGGCCACCTGCCTGATTTCTGCATGCTAATGGTGAGACTGGAAAAGTTAAGATTGTGGAATTTAGTGGTCGATTTTCAGTGGAAATTCTTTGATTAAAGCACATCTAATTATTTTTCTCCTGGTCATATTTAGTTCTCAGTTTTTAACTTTGTTTACCAAATGTCTTTGAAGGTTGGCAGTAACGCCGGCATCGTTGGCATGACCAAAGAGCATCTCGGCCTGGCCCTGGCTCTGAACGTGCCAGTGTTTGTGGTGGTAACCAAGATAGATATGTGTCCAGCTAACATCTTACAAGGTAAAGAGACATGATTATGCTTCACAGGTATGCATCATACATGTCTGCATGTAGTTAAACAGGCTTGAGTGGCATTCTCAGCCCTTAATTTTTAATATATAGGTAAATAAATCAGGGAGATCAGGCTGATCAGCGATCAATTTTGATTAATATCTGGGTAGTATTTTTGAAAGTCAGCTGTTGGCAGTGCACATTTGAATATATAAAACCATGTAAAATGCGCATAGCTTTTCTAAATGTAAATCAAAAGGAGACAGTTGAATTTTTTGATAACAGAAAACCAGAGGCAGACAAAAAAAAAAGAAATTTGAGCAATAAGCAAAACATAATTCTCTGTTCGAAGACCTGAATAACATGCCACAGTTAACAAAGTTAAAAGAAAATAGACTTTCTTTGTTGTCGTGTGGAAATGGAAGCTGTCATGTCCATGTGGACTCGTCTGTGTTTGTCTACAGAAACACTAAAATTATTACAAAGGTTATTAAAGTCACCTGGCTGCAGGAAAATCCCCGTTCTCGTCCAGAACAAAGATGATGTAATCGTCACAGCATCAAACTTCAGCTCTGAAAGGTGAGCGCCCCGGTGGGGGGGTTTGCAGTCAAAATCTTAACATATGCTTAGATTCCAACAGCACTTTTCTTCTCCGATTCGCTTCGCTCTGTAGGATGTGCCCAATTTTCCAGATCTCAAATGTGACGGGGGAGAACATGGACCTGCTGAAGATGTTCTTGAACCTCCTCTCGTCCAGAGCCACTTTTAGCAACGACGAACCCGCGGAGTTCCAGATAGACGACACATACTCGGTGCCGGTAAGGAAACACACACACACAGCTATTCCATCGAAGCCGTCTCATCTTTCTTGATGTTTGAAAGTGTTTTCCAACAGCTCAACGTGGCCAAACGACTTTGGTTGTCTGGTTTAGGTTTAACTCTGGAAGGGATGACGTAGTAGGTTCAGCGTCTGCAGTTGCAGGTCACTGCTGACGCATTTGCTGTCACTAGCAACAGTGACATCACACAAGCAGGATTTGGCCTCTGCACAGGAAGGCTGTCAGTGCTTTCATGGAAAAGCAGAATAATATAAAAGGATTTTCTTCTTTGGTGGAAAACGGAGGACACGCTCGTGTTTTCTGAGTTTGAAGTGAAGCCTGTGGGTGTTGTGCGTTCTTTATATTTACACTCCGCAACAGAAAATATTGAAAAGTTCTCTCTTATTTGAATTAATTTTCTGTATCAGATTGTAGGGACGACACGAGCTGATCACATCGATCTTCTGTTGGCAGGGTGTGGGTACTGTAGTTTCAGGGACTACGTTACGTGGAATGATACGGCTCAACGACACGCTGCTCCTAGGCCCCGACCCGCTCGGCATTTTCATCCCGATAGCTGTAAAGTCGATACACCGCAAGAGGATGGCTGTCAGAGAGGTGCGCGGTGGACAGACCGCCTCATTCGCCTTAAAAAAGGTTTGTTGGAAAACAGTTTGGCTTCTTTACGCCATCAGGACGCACAATCTTTTAAAGTTTTTCCTTCAACACCAGCTCCATTTGTCCTCTATTTTTTTTATCTCAGTCCTTGCACATTACCATTTTGGATTTTTTCTTTCTTTTGTTTTGTTAAGCCACTTAACACCAAACTATAAATCTTTTAAGCTCTGAAAAAAGCACTTGCCCCAAAGGGATGAGCCCGTGTGACAGAGCAGCTTCTAAAGAACTACTTTTCCATGGCAACAAAGCATTTGCACAGCACTTTTGGATGGCAATTTTGAAACTTTGAAAACAACTTTCATATAAATGAAACATTCGTATTCATTTGTTTATATTCAAGAATCTGTAATCAGTTAGTGTTTTGTATTAAATCTGTCTGCACCACTGGATTAATTTGATTTTCCTTTCTTCTCACTCCTTCATGTTCACTGTCTCAGATCAAACGCTCATCAATAAGGAAAGGAATGGTAATGGTTTCACCAAAGCTAATGCCTCAGGCTACGTGGGAGTTTGAGGCCGAGATTTTGGTGCTACATCATCCAACCACGATATCCCCAAGATACCAGGCAATGGGTCAGTTAAAGCACCGTCAGAAAGGATGCGGGCCATTTTTTGCCTTCTTTTGTTCTCCAACAGGTTTGACCTTTTTAAAACCTCACAGTGTGAGTAATCGGATCCTTCTCTTTGCATCCCATTAGTGCACTGTGGCAGCATTAGGCAGACCGCCACCATCCTAACAATGAACAAAGACTGTCTCAGGACAGGGGACAAGGCCTCCGTCCATTTCCGCTTCATTAAGACCCCCGAGTACCTGCACTGTGATCAGAAGCTGGTGTTCAGGGAAGGACGCACCAAAGCTGTGGGCACCATCACAAAGGTACAGACCTGTGATCTATGCTGTCTTCACGTGTTCATGTGTAGGCTGTGTGCGGTTGTTTAGTAAAGCAGGTGTAACAAACGATTGTGCTTTCAGCTCCTCCAATCAGTGAGCACCCAGGCTGCTAGAGCTCAGCAGTCCAAGAATCAGGCCATTAAGAAGGCCAGTAAAGAGGGCCCGGCAGCCAGTGAGGACGCGGCATGTACAGCACGGCCCCAAAGTCCGAGCACAGCACAGCCATCAGTGAGTAGATCAAGAAATTAAGAAAAATGTGCAGGAAATCATTTTTAAAACATTGGTTTCAAAATGGGTTGCCGGTGTATGTCTGTGTAATTGAATTTGTGCAATTAACGTTCATTTTAGTAGCAGTTCGCATATCAAATGGACCTGAAAAAAGTTTTTTTTTCTTCTTATGACTTTTCTCATATCTGACAATTAACGTCTGTCACCGTCTCCCTTTTTCTGCCCTTCCTTTCTCACATCCCTTTGGACTGACATGCGAGATTTATTTAAAATTAACCACCATTTTCCTTCTTTTGCTGCTTTTCTTTTCCGCTTACATCCACTGCCTTCTCGTTTCCCTCTCACACCCCTCTACCCTCCCTCTCCTTTTTCTGTTTCTCATTCATTATGCTGTCATTTTAACACCTCGTTTTTCCTGCACCCGCCCCTCTCCCTCCCTCCCTCCCTCCCTGTCTTGGCATGCTGCGTCAGACAGTGGCAGAGGAGGAGGCTCTTTGTAAAGATGACAACAAAGAAAACAAGGTAAAGGCGTGTCCGCGGGATGCAGGAGTCATGATGGTGTCTCCGTAAGCTTTCATGTTCGCTTGTTTCTCCTCTTTCTGAGCATGCACCTTTCCTTCCCTTTGTACAGGCTTTGTTCATTCAGTTTTCCTCACCGGTATCGTCCAGTCTAACCTCAAAACCTTGCTGCTAAGCAGCCTCTCCCAAATAGATCCCTGTAACATGAAGAACTGGAAGAGTTACTCACAATTTAAGAGAATTGTGTAAAATAACCTGCTTATTTTCCTCCTCATATTTGGTTATTTATTTGAAATGACTTTTTATTCAAACTACTAATGAAACCTTGAATTTGTGTTTTTTGCACGTTAATTAAAGCTCAAGTTAAAGGTTGACCCTATAACAAGAGTTGTGGTTCCATTTTCCAAAGCTGTTCCCACGAGGAATCCTTTTTACTTTCTCCTTTAAGTAACTTTAACCTAAAAACGTAACTTTTTTAGTTATTTTTAGTTAAATAATTTGGATGAGGACCACAGTCCTTCCTACAAAGTGTCTTTAACAAAACCAGTTCTGCTCACTTTTTGGGTTTATTTCTGCTCTTGGAACTGACTCCCTTTGCTGTTGATTTGCATCTCCAGCTTAAGCCAGGAGGTGGAGGACGCCGGCGAGGGGGTCAGAGACATCGAGGGAAGGGCCTGAATCCTCCAATCATGTCTTCAGCAGTGTCTGCAGGAGCAACAGGCACATCATGAAGACACGGTCTTTGCAAACACTTTTTAAGGGAAGAGAAGTGGTTGTCTGACCCTCTGCTGACCATCGCCTGTCATCACTCCTTTCTTTAATACAAAGGAATTATTCAGCCGTTTCACAAAGGGAGTCGATTATTTTTTCGTTTACAGACAAAGTTGACATCTTTATTGAGGTAATCATCCATGAAGTTTTTATTTTTATTTTTATTTAATTTAGTTTGAAAGTCACATTATATAACAATCTGTTTTTAGTAAGAAGCGTGTCAGGGATGTTCACCTTCTTTTAGTTAATTGGAACTCCCAGTAGAACCATTAGTCACTTTTTCTGCCTCGTCTCCAGCCTTCAAATTCCCTCCTTCTGTCACCGTACATCATTTACTCGTTATAAATCCTTCTGTGTTCCCCTCTCCACACCGAACTGTCACTGATATTCCCTTTGGATGGCCAAGGGTTGTCTTCGCCACACTATTGCATCATAAACTCGACTGGGCGGGTTGTGGTTAATTGTTGGTTCTTTGTGACAGAATAGTATAAATGTGCATTGGAATGGACCTGAAAGGGAATTGATTCTAAACTTGGATGGGGTGGGGGTTAAGACAAAGTATTAATTAGATGTAGCTGAAGTCTTTTTTTTAATTTTTTTTTATACCACTGTTTTTGACAGGTGTTCCCTGAAGGAAAAAAAAACCCTGATGAGAACTTTTATGGGAATTTTGTGGCTATTTAAGGTAATTTATTACCCTGTGAGAGCTACAGCTATTAGAATATCCCTTATTACCAAACATCCATTGTCACCTGCTTCATCCCCCCTTCCATATGAATGGGAATGTTATCAATTTTATGCAGAGCGCATTTAACTCCAAGCTTCATTTGCAGTTCTGCTAAATGTAATAGGTGTTTCCAGATGGGGGGGCGGGGGGAGGGACAAACGATCCTTTCCTTTTTGACAAGTCTAAATGCAGACCAGCTTTATCACGTTTAACATTGTGCAATTCCCTTTCATTGTTACTCTTATTTGTTTGAAAACAAGCTGAAAAAGCTTGAGCACAGTTTTGATTTGCTTGTGTAACCAAATGATGCACAAGCGCCACACATGTCAGCACATGTGAAAAATGATGTCATGCCAAGGAGAGGTGTAAAACTAGACTCACTAAATTTGGGCTGCACCTTACCTTTTGTACTCATCTTGTAACAATTAAAGTGACTTTGAAAACAAATTTCAAAGCTTCAGGGTTAAAAAAAACAAACATGTAAAACATGGTAAGTCTTTTTCATGCTGCCAGAGATAAACTATGATAAATGTTGAATAATGTACCGATAGGAGGTGTTTCTATCTAAATCAGTTTTGGGTACAGTTTTGAATCTAAATGCCAAATTTTCCTTTTTTTGTGTTAAAGATGTGAAGACATGTTGGTAGTACTCAAGGCAGACACAAACCACTGATTTTAGGCGGGAAATTTACCAAGGGCACCCTTCCTCCCTAGTGATTTTTCACAATAGCTTTTTTCTCTCAAACATTTTCTATTGGCCTCTGCATTGAAATATGTCAAAGCTTTGAGAAGGATGAAAATGATGTACTGCTGGAATATTCATCTCTTTTTGACTTCGACAATATAACATGGATTCATGTTTGAAGAGATGCATTTGTGTCCTTTTTCTGCACTAAAATGCAAATTTTGTGGAAAACCTGACGATAAAAAAAATGCAGTTTAAATTAAGTGGTGCCACTTTATGTTGGATATACTTTTAAAATAAAGATGTTATAAAAAGATGCTTTTAAGAATGTGTTTTGTCAAATCCTTTGCCTGCCATGACCCTCCTCATTAGTCCAGGAGCTGGTCCAGCTGGCTCTTCACTGTAAGTTATCGGTATCGGCTGCCTCGGTTGCTTGTTTGATGCTGAAAATGCAGGATTTAGAATTGTGGTTATATCTTCCATCATGGATTTTCTGGTTGACTTATAAATGTTCTGGATTAGAAAAAAACGTCTTAATTGTCAATTTCTAAAAGAACTGCTGGGACCAGATGCATAAAACACATTTTAATATTTTTCTTTTTATATTTTATAAAACAGCGGATATTATTTGGAAGACACTATTTGCACCACAGCTTATTGGGTATGATAATGAAACATCAGCGAAACTAGTGAACTAAAACTAAAATACTCATCAGCAAAGAAAAAAAAATGGAAAAAGTCACGAGCGATGAGCCCTCTAAGTTCAGAGCACAGGGGCCCACCGAGGGAGCAAGAAGGGCTCAGATTATAAATCAGCAACCACCGGTTCACATATCACATCAGGGGGTCCTTCCCTATTTGCACCATCTGTACT
The DNA here is from genome assembly GCA_907169785.1 of Menidia menidia. Taxonomy (NCBI): domain Eukaryota; kingdom Metazoa; phylum Chordata; class Actinopteri; order Atheriniformes; family Atherinopsidae; genus Menidia; species Menidia menidia. The sequence goes on from CAJRST010013335.1 coordinate 6,664,013, forward strand.
TTATATGCTGATTAAAGACCATCAGGTTGTAGATAATAAAAAATATTCATGAATCTTCTTTTTAAATATCACCATGGAAACCTAAGAGATAATCTGTCAGAAAATAATTCCTAAAGTTATTTACTTGCTTTTTATAGTCTAATTAGAGGTCAAGATGCACAACTATAGTTATACAAAGTAAATGAAATTTTTTTTAAAAGTGGCACCTCAGATAAAGCAATGTTATATATCTATGTTGAATAAGTATTTAAGCACTGTTTTCCACATTGGGATATCGATGCCAAATAAATTCCATCAAGCATCCTCAAAGAAAACCTTTCTTTTATATATATATATATCAGCTTGTGTCAAGGAAAATACCAACATTTTCTATGTGTACACAACTGTTGATGCATCTGGCTCATGGGCTGGAAAGTTGTGCCACTAACTACTTTTACTTCCTAAATTTGAATCATGACTTGTGAAAAGCTTCAAGGTAAGTCGTTTGGGACTCTAAAGTCAACCCTGATTTCTTTCAAATTGGCATATCATTCAGTGGTTTTGATTTGAGTCTGTTTCTACATCTTGCTTGTCTTGTTTTGGGATGTGAGAAGAAAGACTGCAGACTTATAATTGGCTTGATGTGTAATACAAATATCTTTATCCTAACTGTTGTGTAAATGTTGTGGAGTTGCTACATGAATATTCGCAACTGTTGAACCGTCTTGCTCATTTAATTGCAGTGAAAGTTTGTCTGGTGAAATCATTAAAAGGTGATCTATTGTTTATTAGCTGGTTCGTCACAATAGCATAATAGAAGATCTAACAGAAAATCAGTCATATTGGATTTCAATTGTTTTGCTCTAGCATTCCAGCAGCTTTTTTTGGCCTAAGGAAAGTTTGCTTACTCTTTACTGCAAGTGACTTTCAATCAAATCTGCTTCGTAGTTCGGAAAGAGTAGTTTAGAGTCATTCTCCCATTCGTACCATTTTGAAATGCTGATTGTTTTTGTGGAAATTCAATCAGAGTTGCTCTATAAACCTGTCAACCAGTTTCCGCAGTTTGCGTTCATCCAAATGGATCAAATGGAAATAAAGAGAGGCCTCAGACACGGAGAAGTGGGTCAGTGACTCAGATGATTTGTAAGAGTAAGTCAGTTTTTTTTTATTAAAAGAACCCCTTGCATAATGTATTCGTTATGTTCTCCCTCTACATGACCATTCATGTGTTTTTTTTTAATAGAATTAAACTCTAATTACACAAAGTCATTATATGTTAAATAATTTTAGTGGCTGAAACAAAGTCATGTAGTGTGAAAGGTCTCTAATCAAGTCTGTGGGATTAAATGATCCATGTCACTTGAAAAAAAAAATTTCTGCACGAGCATTATGGAAAAGTCATGATAAATGATCAAATAAAGGGAACAGACTCAAAAGTAGATTTTTTTCCCCAGTGTTGGAGTGAATATGCTGGACTGCTTCTTAGTTGTATTCTACGCATTAGACAAACAACGGGTTCAATAACAGAACAATACATTGCCACCTGTTCGTTTCTCATTCTTGGTTTCTTGTCCCAATGTTCCCTTAGTACTGCTCTTTTACTCTACCCCTTATTTCCCACTCCTCCTGTATATGTGGTTTTATATTCTTCTCTATTCCTTTGCCAGTCTCTTGCCATCTGTCATCTTTCTGTTATTTGTAGTTCCTGGCTTTTTACCATTTTGTTCCCTTACTTTGATCCTGTACTTGTACTTGTCTCTTGTTTTTGTTTTTCTATCACCTGACTAGTTTTTGTTCATTTATAGATTAAATAACACAAACAAAATTAATGAAAGAACTGCACTGAATAGTTTGTATTTGTTAACTAGAACCCCATCAGACTCACCCCTGGTTTAAGACAGAAAGCAGAGGTGAGGCCATGTGTCTAATTTATTCAACGTTAAATGTCTGCAATTTTACAAAGTTAATGAACGATAAAACTCCTTTAATTGCTCCAAGCGGAGGAAGCATGGAGCATTTAGTTCTAATTTCATCATGAGCATATTCTGCAGCAGAGAAACCAATTCCTTTAATTAGCTGAATGCAGTGTGTGCCTGTGTTCAATTTTAAGGTTTTGAACAAGAATGGATCCAGTCAGCTCTAAAGAAAAAGTGCAACTCAGAGCCATTCTGAAAATTCATCCTTTTTCAATATGTTTGAGTTGAAAACCACCATCTTCTGTTTTATCTTATGTCAAAATTATTTGTTTCAGTTATCATTTAGAGCAAACATTTTTAGGGTCTGTCAGCCTACATATTGAAGAATGGTATAAGACAAGACAAATGCTGCTTGATTAGTATGTCTCCATAGAGCCTTGTGGTCAGGATCAGTTGGAGGAACATATGGTAACTAAAGACACCTTCCTTTGTTTATTTGGTTATAAACGTCTCAATGAGAGCGAATGGCACAGGATCTGTCTGGATAACTCTGAAGGGTGATATTTACTGTTTTATGCATTATGCCTGTTGCATGGATTATTCCTTTTGCAGATCAGCACAATCAGATGTGTCTGTCTTACTAAATAACACTGATGTCAGTGTCATTTAAATCTGAATGTGTCAATCATTGATTGAATATATTATTGTTCGCTAACGTGCTTCAGCAACAGAGACAGTTTACATTACGCTTTTTGCCGCTGATGTTAAAATATATGAAACAGCGTCTTTTTATCAAATTAAAGTATCATTCAAACCTTCGGCTATGTCTTCATACGGTGTGTCAGGCATACATCACAGTTTGAGGCTGCAGCATCTTTGAAAAGTATTAAAGACAATCGTTGCTTGCTTATATTAGACATTGAACAAACCATCTTAAAATACTTAAAACTCATTAGTATCTCAAATCCTCTGCTGTCTAGACTAAATGGTTTTCTAATTATGCGTAATTAGATGATCACTTTCTAAAATATGATTTTCTCAATTTCAGGTTAATCAATTTGCAAGGAAAATTTATGATGACTGATCATTTCTTTATACTTTATGTGTTATTCAAATGCCATCATACCCTCATTAATTAAATCTGTTGCATGATATTTGAGCACTGTAACACATTACGAAATAATCATAATATGAAGAAAATGTTTTAAAAAACAGAACAGTGAAGCTTTTAGGACTTTGTGTTCAGTAACACTGTGGTGTTGAACATAAAAGGTGAAATGCCATTTCAGATGTTCTTTAGTTCTGATCCCCGACAGAGGTTGTCCCTGTTGTTTTTCTTGTTCAGTGTTCCTCATGAAGATGCTGCCTTTAAAGGCATTTTTCAAACCTTTACCTTCAGAGTTTTTTTGACTTGTTACAGACAGCAGAGCTTAGTTTTTGGTCCTTGGCAGTCTGTGCCCATTCATGCAAAAGCAGTTTGCACCGGGTCAGAGGCAGAGTACATCTTGGAAAGGTTGCCAGTCCCACAAAGGGCCAAGACAGAGACACATTTTTTTTTTTAAACAGCCATGCAAGCTTATGCTCACTCCTAAATTGAATTGTATCTAATCAATATATATATAAAAAATAACACAGTGTAATTTGAAGCTCTACAATTATCCTGGGAGTAAGTGTGAGTGTGCATGTCAGTCTGTCTGACCCCATCTCTGTGATGCTCTAGTGACCTGTCCAGGATGCTAAATGACAGCTGGGATAGGCTCCAGACTCCAATGACTATGAATTGGAAAAACAAGTTTATAAAAAAGGCCCAGGATCAAGATTCTGCATCCGGAGAAGTTGGCGAGACAAACTCATTTTAACCTTTGTTGTCCCTGATCCCAAATTTTCCTTGGCTCTTCACAGAGGGTTGTATTCCCCATTGAGTATTAAACCATTTTCTTTCCAATGTTTTGGCAGCTTGTACCATTAACTGCCTTGTCACCTCTGCTCCAGGAGCCTGACTCTGACAAACGCATCGACAACGGTATTTCTCCCAATCCCCCCAGCTGCACACAGACCTCTCGGATGACGCTGTACAGAAACTTTTCAAGCGCAAAAATTCTGCCCTCAGCAGGCACAAAAATGTTTGTACACAAGACTGACAAAGACAATTATTTATGCTTGGTTCAAGATGGTGTCATTGTCATCGTGTTGTCAGCACGCCCCCCTGTCCCCCTTTGGTGTTAAAATTCAGATGCAGTCTCAACCCTATTCAGTATTCATTCTCAAATAGACTGCTGCACTTTTCAGAGACTGTGTACATCACATTTTTATGTCCTCCAGTTGATCTATTATGTATCCTATCAACACATTGAGTCTGTTTTAGCATAACACAAAACCGTGATTTGGGTCTTTGTCTGGTATCCCTTGTTGTTCCTTCTCTGCGGACATCCAGGGGTGCAAACAATCACTCACACTGGCAGTCTCTATGCTCCGTATCGATCAGGACTGTGTGCTTTGGGCCAGTATGATAAGTTGTCTGTGGGTAGCTTCAGCAAAAAGCCTTGGGACAGGAGGTTTAGCACCAGGGAACTGACATTTCCTCTGTTGCGTCTGCTCAGATTCATTTCGATGAGGAAGCTGATATCCCTGTTACACACACAGTAGATCATCAGACTTTTATCCCTTTCTTCTTTTAAGAGAGCATCAGTCACTCGACTGTATAATGTACATTGTGCAATTTGGCAAGTTAAACAGTTTCTGGCTCCTATTAAAAACAGCTTTCGATGAATGTTTGTATGAAAAACACAACAATCTGCCGGAGATGAGCAACAAGGATGGAGGGTGGGCTAAGCAACTGGTTTATGCCATGCAGAGAGGAAGTACTAGCAGACTGAGAGACAGATGGAAAGAAAGAATCTGGCAGCAAAATGGGAAGAAGAAATGGTGTATTGATTCCAAAACTGTGGGCGTAAAAAGAGAGACAATGAGCTAGTGAAAGGAGTTTGAAAACTAGAACAATGAAGAAACCCTTGTGTCCAAAAAAGTGTTGTTGTACACCATATGGTTTGAAATGTGCAGTCAGAGGACGAGACAGAGGTTGAACAAAATAAGGGGAGAATCAACTATAAAGAAAGATGCCATCATTTGGTTTGAAAAAAGCAGTTTAGTTTTGGCTTTGGCCTGAAAAACAGGCCTGAAACACCTCCCATTACTGGGATTTAGGGTGGAGATATGACTACATTACTCATCTTCTCACCCTCTAAGGACAAACCCAACCACCCTTTAAAGGAACCTTTTTTCATACATGTACTTTTCATCTATTTCTTGCTCAACTTCCCAAGTTTTGTTTTTGATTTATAATTGTTGATGGTTGGAATGTTGATGGACCTTGACCAACTGCTGAAATGCAACTCCATGCTGCCGTCCATCAGTGGATGTAACCAGCTGCCTTCTAACTCCACTCTAGAACCTGAGACTCAACACCATTTTTTAACCGACCAATTATATCAGATTCGGTGCCTATTCCCCACCAAGCTGCTCCACAGAGGGCTGAAGACAGTCCCAGTGTCTGCTGGATGTCTTTGCTCAGTCATACAAAGGTGAAATGGTCCCTTGTACATGGTTTTATATTGCATAGAATTCCAGGAGAATCCCTCACAGGACACCACTAGGAGCACAAATCTCTAAATGAACAAAGACTGTTGGGCGAGCTCCCAGAAACCTTGCAAGGGTTGTGAGCAGATTAAGTGTTAGATGATTCACAAAACAAGCATAAACAACAGCAAAAAGACGCATTGATTTTTCAGATTCTGAGGTACGGATTTCCTCCAGAACCCAGGAATAACTAAACCTCTTTTCACCTGGTCGCTGGTCTCACTAAATGTCTCCTTTAAAATGTTTCTCAGTGGTTCACTTGAACAACTAATCTGCAAAGAATTGGGGTTTCTCCTTTTATCTTGTGGAAAACGTTGATTTAATCACTAAGCTTCCTGAATGTCCCACTCATGCAATTGATTATTCAGGCAGGCTTACATCCCGCCTGAATAATCAATTGTGTAATTCAGTGAAAAAACAGTCAAAGTTTAACTTTCTTCTCAGAGAAACACGCATATATAAAAGCTTTTTTTCCCTAATAATATATATAAGATAATATAACACCTGGGATTATGATTTTCAGTACCTCAGAAATATTTCTTTTAATGTCAACCCAGCGTATAGTATCAGCCAATGAAGCCACATTTTCTGATTGGGAAGGCATAGTAAATGAAAGAGGATATAGGCTGGTGAAATGAACCCCTCAGCACAAAACCAGTGGAAGTCACATTCACACAATCAAGGACAGAGACTTGGCTCCCAAACAAAGAAGGATTTCATGACCAATTATGCACTATCTCTATTCAATAAGACTTATTGGTGATTAGAATAAAACAGATTTAGAGCCCTATTGACCTGAGAGATATTAGATCTGGCTTCACTTATTTTACAACTTAACCTTCCTATGGTGTTAGGGTCCCGACGGACCCGTTTTGAGTTTTAACATGCATAAAAGCACTTCATACATTTGTTTTTTGAGTTGAAACTTTTTGACTTTGTCAGGGACTTCCATTTAAACAAAGTAAAATCTTTTTTTTTTTTTTTACTAAATTATAAAGTGCTCTGGTGAAAAAAGTGACTTTTGTGGTGTTCGGGTCATTTGTGACCCGGTTAAAATTTTCTATTATAAAACAATAAAAAATGCCCAAAATTAAATCATGAACACACAGTCAACCAACAGCCTCTTCCCCCAACCACTTGAGCTTCATTTAGGGGCTTTTCTCTTTGCCCTTTTGCAAGAACAAACAAAGGGAGACATGTCCAGGCTTGTCAAGCCATTTGAGTGTAGAGGTGGTGACTTGCAGAGTACACATCTCCAATTCACAGGATCCAACAATGAGGAGAAGATTAACTGTAAATGAAGCTTTGGATCACATCTTTGCTGCAAATGAGGCAGAGGACACACAGGATTTTAGCGATGGAGATGAGCAGGCCTCTGAGAACGAAGATGATGTGGAGTACCAATTGGAAGAAACAGACACAACTGATCAGTCTGAAGAAGAGGTCACTGGTGCTGAAGCTGCTCCTGCTGAATCATTCCAATCCAAAAGTGGCAACATCCGTTGGAACACAGTTCCTCCTGATGTGCATGGAAGGACAGCTGCTGCAAACATCATCAAA
>CAJRST010013335.1:6671113-6711883 GCA_907169785.1 Menidia menidia
TTTTTCATATTGTTAAATATTGTTTTAAAGTTCTATTGTGTGGGAAAAAAAGACTTGCTTTTGCCATTTTCTTGAAAAAAATATATACGGGTCCAAAATGACCCGAAACACCATAGACGTTACTATATTTGATAATATTAAAATTAAAATCTTTTTTTGTTGAACATTTAAAAAAATTGTTTTAATATCTATCAGTTACACTCAGGTAACATAACAACTGATTATTTTGTTGCCTTCTACTCTTAAGGTTCATTTGACCACTTTTATGACATTGAAAACGAGGGGTATGCTGTTAAAACAAAGGCCCAGTGGGCCACAAAAAAATAGTAATACCAATCTTTTCATGGATAAGGGAGCCCAACCAGCTAAACAAGAGTTAAGAAAACATTGGATGATAAAAGATTGTTTTTAGGGTATTTTATGGCTGATTTAATACACGGGTCCAAAATGACCCGCTAACACTACAAATGGCAGCAGAAAGCTAACACCAGAGGAAGGTTAAGTCAAATAAATGTTTTAGCAGCTATCCCCGCTGAGTATGTGGTGTTTATCCACAAATGTATGTATTTGGTCAAATCCAGACCATGATTCCCTCAAGAGCTCCAAGAGAGTTCAGTATGTCCTCTCAGAAATTACAAATATTATAAAAGGTGTATGATATATTTGCACTAATTTCTCTTACATTGTGTTACCAAACTCTTTGTTCAATTTTAAATTGACTTTAAAGCTAAATATGTTTCTTGGCTGACCTTGAATAATTAAAAGCTCAGTAACGGGTTTGGCAAACAACACATTTGTTCACTCACACAAGGCACACACACTTGACTAGTGCAACATAGTTTCTGCATTTACAACTCCCACATTCAAAATACAGCTCAGACGTTTTTAGTTTGGTGATGTTTTCAATGAATCTGTCTGGAACTGCCATCGCAAACTAGAAGAAAATAAACCACGAGAAAGAACAGATTCACGCTAGAATAATTTGTGAGAACAATGGTCATGCTTAGAAATAATCAAAGCTCACTTTCCCTCATATTAAAGCACAGAAAATAGTACATTTATTCAGGCTAAAATTCTAATATTACTTTATCACTAGAATGAAGCAACACAGTCTTCACTCCAGGAGAAGAGCATTGTTTTATAAATGCTAAATGCATAAACATAAATAAACCTTAATTTGACCAGTGGGTGTCGCTGTTGTGTCGAGATTCTCCTAAATTCCCCTCCATGAGAATTCAGCCAGTCAAATGACTTCAGTGTTTGGGTGTGTGTTTGAGGATGAAGTCACCAGTCTGGCATCTTTCCATGTAATTGTATCATCTCCAGTAAAGCTGATACTGTAAAAGCAAAACACTGAATATAGAAAATTGTGAGCATGTGTTTGTGTGTGTGTGTGTGTTTGTGTGTGAATGTGCTTCATCCGCTTCAGTAAGCAAAATAAAAAGGTCAAAGTTAAACAAACAGAAGAAGGAAAATGAGAATTGAAATCTGTCTGATGCGTTTCTGTTGCTTCGGTACAAAGAGGGGCAGCTCCCACTTTTGGCCAACATCTCTCTGATTCAGCTGTTATCATCCCTGCAGCTGCTCTTCCTCCCCCCCCCCCCCCCCCACCTCTCCCCTCTCTTTCACAAACACATACCACCCTGGTGTCTTCCAACTCTCATCCAACTCAATAGGTGAATAGCACAGACACAGGGAGTAGGAGGGCCAAAAGTAGATGGGTGCTACAGCCAAGACCGAACTCTCCATCTATATCTCTGTAGATCCATGCCAAAATCTTAATATTTTATTCCAAATCCATTCTGCTCTTGCATTTGTCTAATAGTTTCACCCTTCTTTCTTCAAGAAGTTATGTGCACTGTATTCCTTCTACAGATAAGGATATTTTTCTTCAATACTTGTTGATTCTAACACGTGTTAAGATGACAAATTAGCCATGGATTAAGGTGGAAATAGATATGCAAAATAATAGGTTTCCTTTTTTAAAAAAAAAGTTTTTACTGTTGAAAATTGCTTGCAGTGTGACATTGTAAAGCTGCCACAGGTCAAGATAGAATGCCTCAACTGTTTATATTAACGTGAACTTTTGCATAGAAATTCATGATTGTCAGAGGGGGAATCGTGCTGATTTCAACAATGACTGAAACACCACTGAGAGCTGGAGGTGGTTTTACTTTGACTGGATTATGTCGATCCGTAAAATTTGCAACAAACATACAAAGTGCCATGATGACATATCCCTAATATGTTTACTTTAGAAAATCAGTATTTATGATTCCCACATGATGAATACATTTTCTGAGGCACAAACATGATTAATGTCTGTGTTACTGAGTAAAATGTCTCAACAAATATTTAATGAAATATCATACGATTTGCTTAAGATACGAAGGGACAAGTTGTTTTTCGCTACATCTGAAAACTGTTTGGATTAAACTTGGGCGTGTGGTCAGCACAGTTGTTATCGTAGTCCATGATTTATAGTCACCCTAACCTTGAAAATCCCATAATCAATACTACATTATCACATGAAAAGATTCAGAAAATCCTGGATCAATTTTGAAACAAAAATGTTCAGGCTGCCAGTTAGCATTAAAACACTCACTTAGGTTTTGGAATGAAAGACTTCCTGGTTGATTAATAGAAAAGGTGAATTTTAAATGCACAGCTTCACGACATGTTAGTTTCTGAAGCAGAAATAAACTGTTTCATTACATCCACGAAATGCTTAAAAGACTGAGATTGTAGGTCTCCATTTGTGATTTTGAGGAATCAGAACAAAACCCACAAAAAAATGCCATCCCAGCTTTTATATAAGCCTGCAGTTACATCTTTCAAAGCAGTATTCTTCGACACCTCCACAATGTGATATTAATGTTTTTCTTTTTTTATGAAAATGTTCTTTGCTCAGGGAAGAACAGTTTCTGAGCTATAACCTCACAATGAACAGGTTTAGTTTGTTTTAAAAGGGTTACGTTACCACTGTCCTTGTTTGTTACTATGAATAACCACTGGATTAAAGAAGCATGAACCCGCAACAAAGTTTTTAGCCTTTAGTAACAACTATGATTCGTTTAAAGAAGCATGAACCAGCCACAATGTTTTAATATTTTAGTAACAACTATGATTAGTTTACAGGTACACAGTGTAGGAATTTCTCCCATCTAATGGTGAAATTGTATTTTGCATTCTAAAAAATAGTGCTCTGTAGTGCCTCGCGTTTTGAAACGGGTATTGCAACGTGCAATGTGACTCTGGCTCTTAACGAAAAACGCGTTGTGGATTAACTAGACAGGTAGATTAGTCCTTTACGTCCCTCTTCGCGATTATAGTTTTTCAAAAATGGCGGAACGACATAATTCTTCATTTATGAGGAGAAGTCAGATCATTGAACAGGTAATTTTACACCAGATGAAGACACTCTTATAAATGAAGAGAATGATTTTAGCCGAGAATATATTTAAAATACCACACAATGTCCCTTTAAAGAAGCATGAACCAGCCACAATGTTTTAAGCCTCCGGGGCAGTGTAGCCAGACAATTCCCCATCTCCTTTACGGTTCTGGAGATTTAACTGGCTATGCACGATCAGTCTTTGGTGTGATTTAAAAGTTTTCAAGGTCAGCTATCAGCCCCTGCCACCTCCAAGTGATTCCATTGCAGTTCAGCAATGTAAGCACTTCATTAATCATAGAAAAATAATAAGTATTGCATCGAGCCAGCCCTGTTGACGCCTCCATAATGTGATTTGGCTACAAAATGCGCAAGCAGAATTTCCACGACATGGGGCTCTGCTGGCATGGCTTTAGACCCCTGAAAGCAGGTGTCCTTTGCTTCATAAAGTGAGATCCACTCTTGTATTGTCTTCCTGCCAAGGTGTTAACACGTGAAAAGCAGTAAAGCATTTTTAAGAACATGAATCTGCATAATGAACAAACAAAACTCTTCCCTTGGCAGTAATGTTTGAACAAAAATGGCTCATTCTGAAGGATAAAAGATCAACATTTTGTCTTTGGGGGTGGCACGGTGGTGTGGCTGTTAGAACCAGCAAGAGGGTTCCTGGTTTTAGTACCCGGGGGAACTGGGGCCTTTCTGTGTAGTTTGCATGTTCTCCCTGTGTCTGGATACTCTGTCAGCTGGGATAGGATCCAGCGATCCCATTGGGAATTAGCGGTAAAGAAAATGGATGGATGGATTTTGTGTTTGGAGGTTTGCCTCACAACTGACTGATGTATGTGTTAGGCAGCTTTTTGGCTTGAATAGCACTTACAGACATAGGAAGAGAACAAAGAACAATGTCAAAAATCAACGTTTGTTTTAGTGTGAACAGTTTAGTTTTTTTTTCACAGTTTAAGTAAGGTTACTTTTTCTTTTCTGTTCTGCTTGTGTTTTAGAATGAGAGGATAACCCTGCAAAAATTTAAGCACCAAACTAAATGTAAGCTCTTGCATTTATTCTCACTTTGACCGAGCTTTCAGCTCAGCTTTATCTCACGGTGCGAACGTTCAAAATCCTCCTGGAGGACGAGCCTATGAAAACTTCAGAACCTTAGAAATACAACAACTTCTGAGAGCATTCATCCATTAGCGGCAATGACTTTCTCTGAGAAGCGTCTTACCTTATGAAAAGGAACACACCATGCCCATCAAGCTGAAGAAATAGTTTCCTGTTTTTATGTGACTGCAAAAAAAGGAGACCACTATTGGAGGTCTGATAGCTCGTGAGCTCAGTCTCCAAAGTCTGCGTTTATAGGAAGGAAAATTTCAAATGATGTCTTGATTCAAGGCATGCATACTTTTGCCACAAATGAACAGATTGGTATTGAATGAAGCCTCACTCACTGTTGGACGTACAATTGAAATAGAAAAACATGTAAGCCTCTGACTTACATTTAGAATTTTCAGACCTGTTTGTTTACTTAAAAAAAATAAAATTTTCATTTAGAAAGATGAAAAAAAGACAACTACTTCAGAAATAATTGTTTCAACATATAAACAGCAAATTAAAGGAAAATATACAAAGCATGTTGTGTTGGTATCTGGCCATAGTTTGAGTCCGAGTAACTCAGCATCATGAATTGGTCTAACGTGCTAACTTCGAGTGCTCTGAGCTGGTTGGCAAGCAAAAGTAATTCTGGGCTGCCCCCAATGTATGTGCGTTAGGAAAGAGTACTCAGTAGCACAATCTGAATGAAATCAAAGAGGGAAATTGGGGCATTCTATGTAGGTCATATTTACTTTCTCCGTTGGAATGTAATTATCTGCATGGAGGGGTGGAGCCTTGTGGGCTGTTTGCCGGTGACAGTAAAATAAACAGTTCAACTTTTAGACTTTGAACAGTTTAGGGAAATTGTTGTGCTTTTTCTTTTCCAAAGCAATTTTATTCTGCCAGTAGGATAGATGGCCATTCAATGCCTGGAGAAACTAACCTTTAGAAATAAATTGGCTGGAAAGTCTCAGATCTTGAAGAGGCCAAATTTCGCCATCTTGGCTAGAGGCCCCTCGAAAATGTCCAAAGCGTGTCATTTAGGAGACTCTGAGGTCCAGTTTTACTTGAGAAGACCCTAATATTACTGGGCTCTTCAACAGTGGATGTGTAATAGTGCCGAAAGGCATAAACCAGTACGTATTAATTTCCTGCAGACACATTTCACGTTAATCAGGCAACACCCTGATGGTATTGTAGACATGTGGTGAGGTTATACAACCAGCACCTGTTCTTGGAAAGTCTGTGAGCGTCTTAATTTAGATTTTTCTTTTAATTTTTGAGATCTGCCCCAGACCTAAATCACAAGGCAGATTCTATCTCACGTGATTGTAAATGTTGAGCACGGTTGTATTATTTCCCTTTTACATTACTCTTCAACAAGCTATACTACCTTTACTTGCCTTGGCTCAGTTCAGTTTTCCGTAACTCGTTCAGTCATGTGACTTCCTGGTCACACGGGGGGCTGAAGAAGACTACATGCCATCTGTCTTCTGGTCCCTACCAGATGAGCTGGTGATCTATCTGCCAAAAGTCAAACTCCTTTGCTGGTTATGAGCCTTTCATCACAGGTTCACATAGAAGAACAAAGCAGCTTTGCTGCTATTTGTTGCTTTGTCACAATGTGGACACATCATCATCTTCTTCAGTGATAATGCTCACCACAATGCCACTAAATTTGCAGCAGTGGCTGCCATCATGATACGCACCACCCTTTCTCTCCTCCATTTCTATTGATCAGCTTCAGCTCAGATTGTTCAGCAGATGTCCCAAACACTTTTTTCAGCCATGACGACTGTAAAAACTCGCCTCAGAGGCTAAATAACCTTAGAGAAACCTTATTCCTCCTGAAGGACAGGCTTTCAGACAAAAGCACAAGTACATTTGGGCGGTCTCAGCTTCTTTCTTTGGACTCTTATCAGTTGGCTTCGAAAACATTTGTATGCGTAAAAGCCAGTAAAGGTTGCTACCAAAATGATGAAGGAAGATGTTTCATTGTCCCAAACTAACCAATCTGACACCTCAGGGTGAGACCCATTTTCAGCTATTCATGCATTGTACTCTGGAGGTTGTAGTTGTGGCGAGACACTTAAATGCTCCTTCACCTGTACTTGTTCCTCTTTGGCAACTGTTCCCTGCTGCTCTGCCATTAAGGCCACCAAATGAAATCTCTGGCGCTAGCACACCAGTCACACAGATGCAATAAATGTGAAATGAGGGGTTCTTATCAGAGCTACGACCTGTTATTAAAAGCAGATTATTTCATGCTACCGTGCTTCTATTTTCTATGAATGTTTGTCAGCTATTAATAAACCTATTCCGTACTCCCAAGGTTAGTTCACTTCATACACTGTGTCCATGTCCAGTCATATTCCATTCCCTCCCTTATTCAAACACCTTGTCATAGGCAATCAAAACAACCCATGCACAAATTGATCTCTTTTTCATGTGAAAACAACCAGAATGATATTTTTATGAGTGCACATGAGATTCCCCTATTAGGAGTGGATGTTTTCGCTCATTAATCATGGCCAATTACATCGCTCTTTTCACATATTCAGGAGGAGGAGTTGGCAATTCTGCTGCCAGAAGAAGAGTTGAGCTCTCACACAAGAGCATCTGTGGTAAAAGGATATGCTGTCTCACAAAGATGCCATTCAGCATTTTCCACCGCGTAATTTTTTATTATTCTTCATTATGAGAGGATGTTCCTTGATTACCAACTTCTTTCAGCTTCTAAGTAGACATGCAGATGTTCCCTCAGATAGTCAACTTCTGTTGCTGTCGTTTGCCCTGTCAGGATGGTTATGGTTAGTGATCTGTACTTGTGCATTCACTAATAAAATATTTTTTCTGAAAAGTCCCAAAACTGCAGCCTGTGGGACTTATCCTTGATTTTACTCAACATTAACCAGTCTCTGAGTTGGTAACATAAATCCCTCCATAGACTCTCTCTTGCATTAGAGCCATTGTACAGATGGTACTCTTTCCCACTCCATCCTTCCATGCTATCTGTATCTGTATCTGACAGAATTCCAACCTCTTTCAGAGGAGAAATGTTGGGTTTATGGATGCACAATTATACAATTTTCCTAGATCCAGAAAGATTTGCCTAGTGCACATGTCTCATTATGTGGTGTGCACCACAGATACCGAACAGATCCAGCAGCTGTTGGTGCTTTATGGAGCAGGTTCCCATGGGAAATCTTCTGACAAAACAACGTCTGTCTCACTTGCTGTGTGAAGCCATCTCTTGGGCATATGCCACTGCAGTAAGGTTCCTTCCACTCCCTCACAAGACATGCACACTCGCTGCTCCAGAGCCAAGATATCCGAGCAGAAGAGCTGCTATGTGTATGTAATCACGGGTCACATCTCAATTTTGTTTCACCCTCTTTTCTGACACAATTGGCTTCAAACGTTTGCAGCAAGTTTGTGCTTGTAATGTGGCTGTTCAGCTCATTTTCACAGACTTCAGGACTGACAAAGAGTGTAATGACTGGCTTTCAACTATCAAAGAATACATAAGTATGGTTTGAAAGAAGTAGTCATTAGTAATCCTACATTTTCTTTTTAAAGATTCTTGGATTTGTCCCAATATGGTGGACCACTAACCTTGTCTCACATTGTATGTATTGCCTGAGTTCCACACAGAACAGAAGTAAATGAGTGAGAGGACAGGAAATGGTCACATCTGTAGCGCCACACCTCTGCATTGTCAAATTATACTTTACCCGATTACTGTTGGCTCAAGAACAACTAGTAATTGTATTAACTTTCATTCAGTGGATTACTATTGATTTGATTTGAGTTTGTGCAGAATTTGCTAAGACATACCAGTGATGCCCTCTTTTTTTGACATAATTGGCTTCAAAAAGCAGTAAAAAAGCAATGATAAAGTATTTTTTCTAAAAGTTTTAGCATGAGTACATGTTTGTTTGGGACTGAACATTTTGTCACATTTATTCATAACATTTAGGCATGTGGAAGCCAACGAATTAAAAGTTTCACAATTTTTTGACCATTTGTTTTCAATGAAGCAAATGGATATGGAACAGCATTGCAATTCACAACATAGGTATTACATCAGTGCCAATTTGAAACAGGAGGTTAAAGCTCAAACTAGATAACACACACATAATTTTCTTTGATGCTCGAAAAACTGCTGATGAGGAAGCTGTTCCGGAGTCATTAATGACCACATTAAAACTGATGATTGCTCTTCTGAGACGAGTTAATCCTGCAGAGAGGTTTTAGCTGAAAGTTGATTAATAAATAAAAATGATCCTGTTCTTCCCTGAGATTAACAAGTCATGAACCGCAGTGCTGTGTCACTGTGTGTTATGAATATATGTTATACTAAGATATGACAAAAAGCGTGTGTATGTGGATACATGAGAGATCAATTTTATGAAGAAAAGGCACTTTCAGTTTCTTATTACCCACTGTGTACATAGGTTACTCAAAGTTCATCACTTAAAGTTTCCAAAGTAGTTTCTAAACTGTTTTCCTTAGGTATCATTTTCTGTCTTTTATGTTCAAAGTAATAATTTTATTGTATCTTGGAGATGCTGGGATGCAAAATTTACAAGGCCTTTTAAAAATACTGGAGTAGTTTTCATTGCCAAATCAAAATATTTGAGCTTTTTATCAGTTCAGCAATTATTGTTAATTTTTCTAGCACAGTTTTTCAAGTATTGCTCTTTTGAGGGCTAATCAAAGATATTTGATCTGAGTTATGGCGAGTCATGGGAATATAAAAAGTCAAAGTAAAACATTGAGATTCTGTCCATCACGGGTTTTGAGCATTGTTAAGATCAGTATCCTGTTCTATAATCCATCATCTTATCATATTTATCTGTGATGACAGCTGATATAATATTTGCTGACAGAATAAGTTGATATTTAATCAATTTTATTATCTTGTCTCGGCGTTCCTCAAGCTATTAGTTTCAGCATTTGTTGAAAGCAGAGTAATCCACCTCCTCTCTCATTAAGGGTATTTTATTCTATTTATGTTAAATGTAAGGCACAGATCATCCACATTGTATTTAATCTGAATTTAGTCAGTCCACACATCTGATCTTTAAAATAAACTTCATTCAGGTGTTCATTTGTTTATTATTGATACACATTTTAGAGGGAGGGAAGATTTAAAGGATTTTCTTGAAAGCCAGTTTCTGGTGATGACACATGCAGTAAAATAATACACATCCACCCCACCAGGGTAAAATTCCGGTGTAAAAGATTTTCATAAGAAATTCCAAAGCCTTTGCATAAATATATTAGAAAAGAGATTTTATTGGATTTTTTTTTTTCAGTCGGCTTTTACATTTGCATTGCCCACCCTTCCCAGGCAATAACTGTAATCGCATATAATCTGCTGCTTAATATGGAAAACATATGCTGGTTCGCTCCCTACTGTCCTTCTTTTATGTGTGTAGGCATATGCATTGTGGAATCACATGAATGACAACAATATTGTTGTTAATAGGGATGTGTTGCAGAATGCCAGTTTATATTTAAACACATGGCCTCTTTAACCTCTGATAGTACTTGGCAGGTAATAGCCTGGCACTATGCAGGTAATAGCAAAACAGTAGCAACCTGCCCCACTATGTTGTATCTATAGTGACACCACTCTAAAGAGAAGACCAAGACATGGAATGCTGATGACCTCAACCTGCTGTTTATAGTAAGGAGATTCCAGAAAAGACAAATGAGATTAAAGTCTGTTTGAAAGTGAATGGTTGCTCACCATCTTAGATGATCTTTGACAAAACTTGTATTGGATCCACTTGGGTCCATTGGGTCTACTAGATCATTTAATTATAATGTAGGTTTGCTCTTATCAGTTCTCATCAATTAAAAGGCAGAGACTGTTTGAGAGTGTTTGAATTGTGAGTAAAGTCCCAAGATAATTCTACATTTCTGACAGAAAAGGATTGTCTGCGGGCCTGGTAGACCTCTTCAAACCTGTAAGCTCTGAGGGTGTGATAAGAGATAGTGATAACAGATAGTCAGCCAGCTACCAAAGACCTCCCTTTGAAAAAGCACTTTGATATCTGAGTGTCAATAAATGCCTCTGGGGGCTCTGTAGGCATAATGTAGCACTATGATTTGTATCACTGAACCCCATAAATGGTTAGTCATCTTGCCCTATAGCCTTTTCTTTCCCTTCACTTTTTTTTCTGTTATTTGATAGAAGCAGAAAAGCTCTCTTGGTGTACATGGTCAACCTGCTGCAAAAATAGGCCCGAGGCTGAAATGTAAACATAGAATCAGATGTGAGGTGTATTCCTACCCATCATCACAGGGCCTAAATGGCAGGAGCAAGGTTCATTACACTTCTCAAATGTTTTTTAATCTAGAATAGAATTAAAAGATAAAATGTATGTGGTTTTAAAGGATTTTGTTAAGCTATGTTGGTTATTCAAATTTGAAAATCAAAACTGAACTGTGATTTTGTTTCAACAGCATTTCTTCAGGTTAGTGAGTTTTGGATGGATGACCCTCATTTAAGATTTTTCCTCTTTGTCAACATGACCTAAAATCCATGATTCGGAATTTTCTCTTTCAGATCCTGGAAGCTTGTTATTGTTGGAGAACATTTTTGTTAACAGAATGCCTGCATTTTTTTCTTTCGGGGGTTCCTTTGTTAATTTATGTGAAATTGAAGGTCTAAGGACTTTTGAATTGAACCAGCACAGAGGACTAAAAGGCATCATCAGTTTTCATAATTTAATCAAAACTAATAATAGCTTAATGAATCTTTTATATAAACATATTTTTGCAAAAAAAAAGTACAAATAACAATTCCATTCCAAGCTCACCACAATATAATGACCTCAGTAATATCAACTCTCAGGTGAGGGTCTGTTTGGTGATTAACTGTCACACTAAAAAGCTGCTTTGTGAAACTTTTCCCCAATCTAAAATCTGCTTCCCTAAATTGGCGGTCATATTCTGTGAGTGAGCTTGTGCAGGGTTCACTTTTTCTTTTTTTTCCTTTCTCAAGGACACTTTGACAAGAGCTGTTGTGGCTGCTTTTGTGCTCATTAGTTTCTGTATGGAATCAAAGCAGTGGCCTGATCATTATGACTCTACTGTCTCCATGGGCACGCAAGCTCCTTCTTTTGGTTTAATAATCCTGTGAACAGGTTTATGTTGTGACAGCCATGCTGTTATCTAAAAGAAAGTGATACCTCGAGACTGTTAAAGAGAAAAAAATTTAAAAATATAAATGAGAAACATTTTCTTGTGTTTAAAGGTTTTCTTCAATTTCTTTACTTGGAGAAAACCCTGAAGAAAAGATGCTCAGTCCATCAGCTTTATACCTTTTTTTTGTCAACATTCAGGAGCGTTTTTAGGATGTTCATTTAATCCATATTTTAGTGGTAGTTGCATCAGAATACTTCTCCGACAAACTCAATTATTTTTGCGAATAAAAGGGTTGGTAGAAAAGACCCTGCAGTGTTCTGTAGAAACTACTTATGAAAATGTTTAAGCTGTGAAATTTAAAATTGATGTGACCAGTTTTGTAAACAGTGTGGAAAACAAACAAAGTCGCTCCGCAGAAGATTATTAGAATTTTAAATCGATGCCTGTTTATGACTGAAGAGAAAAACAGTGTTCATGTTGGTGAAGCTAAGACAAGTCAAACAGGTAGTCACTTTTTATTATCTCAAAACTTCAAACATTAACCTAAAACTATTTGGGAAATAGCAGATGACTGACAGATTCCTTCATGAATTAATGTAAAGATAATTGAATATTATGAAAATGTATGTTGTCCAACATCAAATTAAAAAAAAGACAAAACAAAGACATATCTTATGAACATTGCTTCAGGTAAGATTTTGTTTTTCAATGGACTGCAGTAATAACAACATACTTGTTAATCATATTAACAGTGTGTCATTAACACAATTTCAAAAAGACAATCTGAGGAGTTGATGCGTTTGAACTGTTTAAATTTTTTATTGGCTCCCTTTGAAAGAGCATAAATGATTCAGTTTGAAGTATGAATATGCTGCAGAATATAATAATCAAAGACAGAATTCTGTCAGATCTGTCAGCATCCAGCTTTACAGAAAATACCACTGCTAGATAGGGCAGCTTGTTGAAGAAGCAGGTCTACAACCCGGTAAAAAAAAGCTCCTCATTGTGAAAAATTCAGTTTATTTTAATGTTGGGATTTCAGTATATGTGAGATTTACAAAGATAAAGATATCGTTTGTCATTTCATTGAGAAAGTTGTGACTTTGGTAACTTTGTTTTTGAAGCACAAAATAGAAAAATTAACTGACATCCCCACCCTGCTTCATGTTCCAAAATTATATCCTACTGGTTTGGAAAATAAACGGATAGTCACGATACCTGCCACACACTATTCAAGGACATCTACATTAGTTTTGCTTTGTGTTGGAATAATATGAGTAAAATTATTTAAATTAGATGCTAATATTTCCTTCCAGATCATTAAGAACCGTCTTCCTTACTGTTTTACTACTAGTTGACTTTGTGTCATTACAATATCCAAGTCAACAGGTTGAGCAAAATTCAAATTAAATCGGTCTTTCAAACAAAAGTCTTTCTCTCTTTCACTACTCTTCATACAAAAAAGATACGCTTGGATTTCAGATACAGTCACAGCATTCACCAGCTTTTCATCAAAGTAAATGTGTGCCCAGTCTCATTGACTTGAGATCATGGAGAGAAAGGGGCATTAAACCTCTCTCAAGAATCCGCTCAACGTCACTGTTTCCAGTTTCTATGTCAGTGGTACATTACCTTTTTAATGAGCGCATAAATAAATGAAAATACTTAAACCCCTGGGAAAATTATTTCCATTTCCTCCTAATATGACACTAATAAATCTGTAGCCTGAGGCTTCGACAGGGATCATTAAGGGGCACGCCTTAGTCATGTAAAAGTGGATTCAACAGTAGAACCTAATGTACGTGTATAATTACTAATATGTGTAAGTTTTGAATAATTTCATAGTTATCTCAAGGTATGTGGGTCTTAGTGGCTTTATACAGAGCAATACAGATAAATATTAATCTCCCTGCCTTGCTTCTATGCCTTCTTAGCAGGTGGCGTGTTTAAAAATTCTCATTAAATTGTGCCGTCCTCCATCATGCTTAATCAGAACCTTGTTTAATGACTTCTGACAGGCTTTGAGAGATGAAGTTCTTCATCCAGTGAAAAGAAATGCAACATTTGTACCCTTCGTGTTTTCACGGCTCCCTGAACTTTAAATGAGTTAATTGCAAGAAATGCAGTCGGTGTCTTTTTTAGTGTGCAGTGGCAAAATAATCAACATGTTGAGGACAGCGTGTAGTTCAGATGAACACAGTATCAACTGATACAGCCCAATCACAAATCTAAATTGTTTCAGGTCAAAGAAAAGGGCTTCAACAGGACATTACAAAGTCATTAACATTGCCAATTTGGTCATATTAGGTCTTCATGGTGGGTATAATCTGTCGACACTGTCCACATGAAAGTGAAAGAACCTGTCTGCTGCAAATGTGGGAGTGTCTGTTTAAAAAAAAAGTTGCTTTTGAAGGACAAGAATAACAACAAACAAAAACCCTGGAACATTGGTTCTTTGAATAATATTTTTTACCTTTGTAATGCAGGTCATTCCAAAATGCATTAAAAGAGTCATAACTGACCAGCATAAACATGATTTTTTTTTTTTTACCTATGGAGAAGCTACTGTTTTACATCTACAGAATGCATTGATGCAAATATCTTGAAGCTTAACTTGAATCTAAAAAAGAGAAAAACAAGTTAATGTCAGTCAATATCATAAATGCATGCAACAGTTGCAAAATAAGGAAAATAAAAAGTTCTGTATGCATTGCATTGACAGCAACCCAGCATACGGCATTCACTTTGTGTACTTCCCCCTTATCAATACATTAGTCAAACACTTACTCATGAACCTCTGAGTAGTTGTGGAGCTGGTAAAGAGGATACATGCGGCAAAAGAACAACATCTCACTATTCAGGGGTGCAAACACCTTAATGGGTGTGTGTGGGATAACGTGGAAGAAGAGTGAATAGGAAATATAGAGGAAGGGGAGACGCTAGTACTGAAATACTTCTCCCACCAAACAAAAGTACATTAGCAAGGTTCTATAAATCAGAGATGGTTGAGTTATTCAGCTCGCGCCCACTTCCTTATGGGTATAATGATTTGCGAGACGCATACAGTCTCTTTAACAGACAGACACGCTCACAAGTTGCTTTATCTTATTATTAATTTTTTATTAGACATGTTGCCGAGCTCTCTTAGAAAATAAATATTAACCTAATTTTTCATGCAAAATGATCACCTAAAAAATTGAATTAAAAACGGCCAACTTGTAAAAAAACATTATCTATTAGAATAATCAAAATTGGTTGTCATAAACTCCAATGTCCATGAGGACAAACAGCCACACCCAAATGGATATCTCAGAGACCAGAAAATTATTTATTTTGGCTTGCACATGTCCGGTCTGTTTGTGGTGTGTTTCAAACACTAATTCATCTGTATTGTCATTATTTCCACTCCCCTGCATCTCCCTCAGACCTCTGCAATCATTCTCACTCTTTACTTCTCGCCCATGTTTAATCAGTCCACCAGGAGCCTGTATCTGCAGGGAACTGTGAATTATTGATGCTTGGGCCACAAGAAAGAGGGGGAGAAACAGTTGGAAGAAAGATGGAGGGAAGAATGAGCCAAAGGAGACACGGCACATTCGTCTAATTTAGCTGACGTAGATGAACAGATTAGAAAATCCAAAAAGAGAAACACAAGTTAATGGAGTAACGTGAAATGCCACAAAAGAGGAGGATGACTGAAAATTCCTGATATGCTATCAAAAATCTTGACAAATCTGTGTGAAACCAGCATTCAGACTGGAGGGCTCATGCTGTGAGTTATGGAACTTCAGCAATGAAGCAAGAACTCCCACCATCACAAAAGCCCTGGTAAAAACAGCCAGCCAAAATAGCATTTTTATTAACTTTTTATGTCCTAAGCTTCCAAATAATTTCCTAAGAGAAGGAAGATTTGGTATCAGAGCGATATTGAATAATTTCCCTTAAGCAATACTTGAAACATTTGATTCTCAATATTCAATATTAATGAATGAGATGGGCTAATGCTGTTGAATCTCTTTGTCTGTTTGATTTTGCTTTTATGTAATCTGTGTTAAAGGCTTTGATAACTCTTCTTAACACTGCTTTAATTCTCAAGCCTTTTCCAGTTCATTGGTGCATTTTTCTTACAGAAGTGCTTCTTTTTGGCCATTACAATCAGTATACATGCTTAACTTATGATTTTGTGTTCTGCTTTACATATTGTCATATTCCTACCACCTTAAGGTTAAACTTTGATTCACCGTTGAATTGATATTATTTGTGTGTTTGTGAGTATGGCATATTTAACATAATGGCACATTGGCTTTTGTTATTCTACATCTGCTCTATTCTGTTTACAGCATCTGGTATTGCCATGTGTGCATTGGGCAAACCTACAGAATTTCCTGCACTGATAATAGCAAAAAATGCTCGTTTGCTGAAAGGGTTCCCACAAGAGACAATAATATGATGCTTAGCGGCTTTCTGATGTCATCAATACACCTTGAAATATCTCATTTTTATTTAGAACTTATTGTTTTTTTTACTTTCCTTAATCCCTTTATCCTGTATATGCATGACATAGTGCACATCATGTAACAATTATGGAAATTTAATACACATTCCATTTTAAATGAAAATAGATCAGATTTTTTCTGGAAAGTTTTTAGCCTAGCTCAAACGCTCAAGAGTATTTAGAGTTAAATTTTAATAATCTTTTATGAACAGTTGGCTGGAAAAAAGTCAAACGTTTTATAATCCTGCAACAAGTACTTAGACACTATGTCCATATATATTTATATTTGATCATTTTACTTGCCCTCATGAACAGATCTGTAAAAATGATATGTAAAAACTAATGATTGTGGTTAAATGGCAAAAAAAGGCAACACAGAACTGCTGAAATTTGATCACGTTGTGTGCATGTAGTAATTCAGTTCTGTTCAGTTTTATTGATATTGCACCAATCACAACAAATGTCATCCAAGGCAAGTAAGAGATACTTTCAAATTCAGGTTACTTAAAATCCTATGAATTGCAATCCATTTCTAGATAAGGACATAGTGGGTTCAATAGGGGATCGGCCTGATTGGATGAGAAGTTTAAGAGATCAGATTTAAGTGTTCAAAAAGTAGTGGGTATGAAATAACTATTAAAGATTTACCCAAACATAACTAGTAATATGTTGAATTAAACTGTGTTGTGCATGTGGTGAGGCAAAGCAGAAATATCAAAGAGTTTTTCTAATTCAGCTTTAAAAAATGTTTTTCAAATTATATTTTCAGATTCATAGGATTACTTTTGATTTTTCTTCAAAAGAAATCATCCCACCATTACTACATTACATACAATGCAAATTGTGTGAATTAGCATGGAAAAATACCAAAAGAAGATTATATCATATGTTTTATTAACTAATTTTACATCAATTGGATTTAAGATTTAAACGTCTTCCATTATTTTGTTATGTAGGGGATAATCTGATGAACATGCACACAATGCACTACTATATAACCTATACTATACACGTCAGATCCCCCGGTGTTGATTCAAACCTTTGATAGGAAACCTCTAAGGTCCTAATTAAACAGACTCATGATGTGCAGTCGAGATAAACCTCTGAGAGAGCTCCCACATGTTAAGTTTCCATGTAGCAGTTACGATCACGGCAACAATTTTCTACACATATCAGATGAAACTCATTTTTTAAATCCAAATAAGGTTTATTTTCATAGTTATAGTGCATTTGGTACCATAATGAGAAGTAGTTTAAATAATCTAAACATTAATCTAGCAAACTGTGACTGAGGTTCCTACATGGTCTTTACGGCTAATGTCTTTACGGCTAAGGTTTAGTCACATCCATTTAGCTCTTTTCAGTCAGATTTATGAAACACAAGGCCAAACAATGCATTCATTTATTATTCATAAATGTTGCATTTTATTAAAGCTATCTATGGAGGTTCATAATCAAGTAGTCATGGGTGAATCAGAGACTCCTTAGAGGATGTATTAACAGAAAAGAAAATATTTTTTAGTGTATCAAACAGTTAAATGGTGTAGTATATATAATCTATGCCGTACGGACTACTTGTAATGCAGGTCTGTATTACATTTTAATTTAACATCCTCATTTCCTTAATTAAAATGAGAAATAATTTGGTTTAATGACTCCTGGACTTGGGCTTACCTTAAGGAATTTACTTTCTTCTGAATTTACTTTTCTTTCTATTGACTAATTGCTTGGAATTATTTCGAGTTCATTTGAATCAGATTAGAAAGAGATTTGTGCCATTTTGGGGGAGCCTGTTGATTCCTTTAGCTACTTGAGATTTAATTAGAGCTACATTTTTTTAATTGTGTTGCCTAGATCACATTCTGCATGGTGGTGTTAAACTTGCATAGCAAAATTAGATTTTTAATGTTGCTGACATCTGTACAGATGAACCCAAATGCAGAGGAACTCTAAATGTCTTTAACTGAACAAATTATGGACACTCAGCAAAGAAGCATCTTCTGAAATATTGCATCAGCCCAGCAAGACTAGACCCCCCCTTAAACCGTACCCACTCTCCATTAATCTGAAAAAAAAAAAAAAGTTTGTGTACCACGATTAATCTATAGTTGAGGAGTTTTGGATATTCATACACTAATTATGACTATTTTAATTCTGTTTTTTAAGCATCTTAGGTGTAAACAAAAACAAGGACTTCCAGAAGCATATAAAACAGAATACATCTTGCTGGTCTTCCAAAGGCACACTAGTTAGCAAAGAAATGAAATATTGCTTTGCTCATTGCAGAGACCATCAATGCCATGCATGGAGAGACTGTGTTGACATGTGAGACGGAAACAAACAACACAGTGACATCTATGGTAGACGAAGCACATAATGGCGTCTGTTTTACACAGTACTCACATAATTCTTGGTTCTCTAATAAGATGTGACCTGATGAGTAAACAACATTGATAATGATGGATGGCTTACTACTGTTCATTGAAGTTTCAAACCCTTTTTCCCATCCTTTCTTTTCTCTCTGTGATGTGCCACCTCCTCTGTCAACTTTCCCCAAAGTCTAATTTTTCAATATTGTCCTTTTTGCTTTTAGTTCTTTTTTGTTCTTTTAATATCTCATAGGACATCCCCTCTTTTATTGTCTTGACACATCTGGAATGGACATTTCTTATTTTGGGAATATTTTTCATTCCCATTACACATTACACTACTAAGTATAAACATTCACAACCCAAAATGATTGATAGAAAAATGACAACATTATTCTAAATTATGCTCCGTCATTCATTACTGGCTATGCATGCATGCGATGAGGAAGCAGAAGAGCACACTCCCTCCCATAAGACCAGGATATCCATCCATCCATTTTCTAAACCGCTTATTTCCAAATGGAGTCGCAAGGGGACCGGAGCCTATCCCGGTTGTCACACTTACGCTGAAAAGTACAGACTATTTGTGATACTAGGAACCAGGTTCTGAGGAGTAAAAGAAGGAGTATGCTCAGCACGATAGCAGCTGACTGTTTATTGCAGTAATGTAGTTAAGAAATATGCAAAAGAACCACAACCTTAACAATGATTTAAACAAAAATCACCCCAAATTAAATACAGCTCTTTTTCATAAAAAGAAAAGAAGTAAGAAAGTATTAAGTAAAAGGAATGGAAAAAATCTGAAGAAATTGGAATAATTTGTTCCAATTTCAAGTTTCTTTGTCAGTTCTAGTTGTCTTAGTGTTCTTACTGGTTTCCTTTTTTTGCTTCTGTGTCTTATGTCACTACCCAGGTAGGTATGGATAAGTATGTGTGGTTTTCCTTAGCTGGGAAATCCTGAAACTTTTAAAGCCAAGATCGCTTGAATCCCTGCAGCAGCTGGCTAGTCTAGTTGCAGAAATCTTCTGGGCATCGGTCGGGGGTCTGACTCGCCATCAAATGTGAAATCTTCACTGACTCCTGACAAGGGTTTCGAAAATAGATAAATAAATCTGCACATTCTGTGCAGAACAACAGATGAAATGATCTCACTCATCAGTTTACCAGAAATTAAATGCTATCATGTTCAATTGCTTTAAGTGAATGCTGCTCAGGCCTTTGCCTGTGTAGTTTTTTTTTACCGTAAATATTCTGATCTCAATCTTCCGGAACAAGAGTGATGATCATTTATTTGTTCGCCTTGACAAAGTTTCAGATGATACGAGCATGTTTTTGCAATGAAATTACTATTAATGAGATCTGAATAATAACAAAGAGCTGCCACTATCTTGTGTCATTGTGTCTGCGCTGTAATAAGCTTTTTAAGCTTAAATTTGCATGGATTAACATTTTTTATGTATTATTTATTTTGGGTATTCAGATAAACTGGAGTTTAAAGTTGATGTGTAAGTTGCCTTTGCTAAGGCAGTTGTGACATATGTTGAGGAAATTTCCTCTTATATGAGTCAAAACTACCAGATAGCATTTTTGGAGTAACCACCTAACGCCATCCCGCTGATGGTGACCGACACAGAAGAATGCATGAATTAATCAGACACACACTAGAAAGACTATCTCAGCTACTCTAGTCACTCGTGAGTCCTGTTTAAATTTGTAGTTATCTGTAACCTCCACAAATGTCTTTCAACTTTATATGGTCTTTTTACCTTTGGCCCTTCACATTCATACGCGATCATACATTCAGAGATTTGAAATGAAGTTGGTGTATTCGCTAGACAATTCGAGGAGTGAAGGTTAATCTATTTACAGGCTGGTTTAATTAGCATTTGCAGAAGTAAAGATTAAATAAATATGAATTTATACCAAAATGATCAATCACACTAAATTATAATAATGTTGTACCTGCCAATAACCTACGGTACAAACACCTCAAATCATAACATCTCTAAATATATTCCATAAATATATCAAACATTTACTTAATGTGTTAGAATAAAAACTTAATTCAAACAGAACAATCAATAATAAAGACTTTGGTTTGATTGTGTAAAAATGTATTCATTTTTGCCTGATTTTTCAAAACATTTATCCCTGTGTGTACACACATACACACTTTCAGTAAATGTAATTTGTTGTATGGTAGAGGTTTCAATGAAATAATGAGGCTAAAAATCTTGTTCTTACGCAGCAAAGAACTATCCAATTTAATTTGGGCGACTGAGGTGCTCAGTCTCATTTCTACATTTATTATCTAATACCAACACCAATAGTTGAACACTTGACACAGGCCTCTTGTAAAAAAAAGTAAATTTGAACTGTTAATTATGCAGATGTTCTGATTAACAATTATGTATTTTAGAAGTCTTTTGCTATATTGACTGATATATATGCAAATGCAATCAATGTATCTCATCAGAATGATTCTGACTTGCAAAATGGATGCACGAATGCTATTCAAAGTTAATTTAAAGTCTAAACATCAAGCACTTAATGAGGAAAAGAAGGTTTCATACAAAAATATTGAATATTTAAATGTGGGATGAGTCAAACGTCTAGTTGCCACTCTTTGGCTCAACCAATGACAATGAATGCACGTTGAAAATATTCCTAAATTCCTGGAACGGTCCCTTGAAGGTCTCTTGAAATGAAAGCAAATACATATTAAGACTTCTTTTCCACTACAGCCAAACAGAAATAAGAGGCAAATAACTCAAGAGTAGGGTCTGACCTGCTCTGTTTGGAAAGAACTGTGAGATAACTGTTGTGGTTTGGCACTATATAAAAAATATTTTGAATTTAATTGAAATTGAGTTGAAGATTAATCTTAGTCACACAATTTCCAAACTTGAGACATTCGTCACTGACATTGTTTTAGTAGTAATCCCTCCAAAAGGCGCATGGGCTCAACTTGTAAGGACAAGCATTACTCACAAATATGCACTAGATGAGCACACAAATATACAGCTGGATCATAGTATGTTTACTATATCTAATGGTAATTTGAAAGCATATGAAATTCAGTAGGTAAAAAATCAGAAAGGTTTCCAAATAATAACTATCTACCTAAAGCTCTAGTATCAATGTCTTATGTAGTCACCTACAGCATATTTGGGAAATCGATGATTAGAAACAAATGGAAAAAAAGGCAAGATGTACTATATTGACTCTTCTCATTTGATGGAAATCGTGTGGCATATTTATCCATGTTGAGTTCTAAATAGATAAAACAATATTTATATGCCTTGCCTGACAAATGGTTGGGGTGAAGGTTTTTTGCCATGCAAACGTCTTTAACAATGATCAGAAAAACTGATAAATTCTTAGTATTTTTCTGTGTATGATTAATTTCTTTATCTTTAAGAGCTTATTTTTAATCAATCTTCATTTATAGAAGATTAAATGGTGCCAAAGCCATGGCTTTGAAAATCCACAAGAAAAACTTAATTCAGATGAAAAATAACATAATGATAATGTGAACTGCGAAAGCGAATATCAATTTTTCAGTTTTGTTCATCATGCTGTCAAGTCAGGGCAGCAGACACAGCTCATTCATTTCATTCAGATTTATATAGATAAAATGTCTATTTTCCTTCAATGAATGTGTTGCTGTATCCGTGGGTTAGTCTTATTTTTCCTCCAGAATATTGAACGTGAATAATACTAACGTACTTTCTTCTAATGCAAATGTGATTAGTTTAGCAATAATTTGACTTTTATTGACACTGTGGTGCGAACACAAGAATATTATGAAACCACTGACTTTCTCACTTTCCATTAGACTTATTTAACCCTGAGGGCAGATGTTGCTATGAGCTCCTTCTGGGATTTTTTAAAGATAAAGCAACAAAATTGATCCTAAGAACTCCATAATATTAGCAAAGTGCTACATGGTAAGATGGAATGCTTTACCAATATCTATCACTACACTTGGTAGCTAACCTAATGACAGCTGAGAGATTTGATAAAAAGACAGAAGGTTAACTGCGTTGCTGTTAATGTTCTAAACCTTTAACTGTGCCATGTCAGCATTCACTGGATAAGATCATCCAATGCAATCAAGGAAGTAAATAGTTCAACTAAGCTGGAGGGCCACAGAGAAAAGAGAGAAGCAACTATTGAGAACAGAAAATAGACCAGGAGTCATCACCACATGTTGAAACATGACCTCTTTGCTCATGTGGATCCATCACATGGATCCATCTGGTTTAAAGGTTAGAAAATACCATCAGAACTGATGCTAAGACACACTTTAACCACAAAACTGTCAGTCAGGTTGACAGTGCTCACATGCCAATTTGCAAACTTGAGAGTTGAAGTGCACCCTGTAGGGTGTTTTATTAGCCTACATTTTGTAGCAGTATGATTCTGACAAGATAAAACTAACATTGTATGAATGTTACCAGAATTATTAGGTGTAAATGTAGAAAATGCAGATTTATGCGAGAGTCACAAAAGTCATATAAGTGTACTCATATCTACACATCAATTTAACAGTTCTTTTTTATGTTGTTGTACAAGGATTTATATCAATAGATAAGAGTCTGACTGCATTTCATAAAATGTCTCTTCTATTCTGTGTGACGTATAAAATCTACAACTGGTGTTTGGAGCAGTTGGTGGGCGGCACATATTGTCATAGCTGTATAACCCAGTCCAAATGCAGTCCTGACAACTAGATAGCTTTATCTTATGTCTTCTTTGCATTTAGCTGCATTGCACGTTACTTAGTATTCATAAAGCTTTTTTGTACCCGGCTTAATTGTAACAACAATCTCACACTTTATAATGATCACTTGGCTACAATTTAACCTTTAACTCCCTTTGGAGCAATCATGACAGATTTAGTTTGTACTTCACAGCTCTGAGTTTAGTTTCTAAATCATGTCAGCCTGTTACATGTCACGTTCTCTTGTTCATCACCTTGCAGGGTTCTTTCTGAGTTTTCATGTTTTCTTTCTGTGAAAAGTGAGTATTGAATGTGGATGCATGAGTGAAAACAACACATTTCTGTGGGTTGAATCTAAAAGAGAATATACAGTTTGGGGTCAAAATATCAGCCAAGTATACCATGTATATTTGATGAGAGAAAGTGAAAAGCACTATGTCTTTGTTCTATTCCCAAACAAAGACACCAAAGCAAACACGAATGTGCAAACGGATCACAACATTTAAGTGCCTCTCTGTATTACCTTTTTTATTCAGGTGGATATTAAAATTCCTTTTATGCACCCCTTGTCAACTTGAGTGCTTCATCATAATCACATTTGTGTTTTTTCTTACTGGGTTTCTTGTTTTTTCTTTCCTTTCTTTTCCTTTTTTTCTAAAAAGATTTAGCTAAAAACATGCAGAAGAGATTCTTTATTGTTCCTGAAAAATGAAATGAAATTAAACGAAAAATTAAAAGCACAAATGATTGGCACAAGGCTTAATGATGTGAATTTTTCTTTTTTAATAAAGTGCCTGAAATGAATGGTTACAGTACTTTCAGGTAGTCGATGACAACATTTTTTTATTACACACAGCATAGTGGTAGAGCAGAGAAATTCATTGATTGAACGTATGTTTCATCATTTCATCATTTCATAACGACTTCTTCTTCAGAATAAGCTTCCCAACATGTAAAACACTTGGTTGTGATAGTTGTTAAATAATCTACATTGCATTATCTACATCATCATACCTCTAGTTTTCTGCTTTAAATGTATCATCAGCTCTGTAAAATGTAGTCCTATTTATTTATGCTACAAAAGCTGTCCCTGCCAAAAGACATGGTAACGTTTTCACTGCCAGATTTTCAAACAAAACATGACATGTGACCGTTATTCTTTAACTGATGTTTTTGTGAAAATGACACTTTATCTAGATATTAGAAACCTTTCAATCACTGCTCAAAGGACATAATTCCAGACCTGTCATCAGCAATGTTTTTAATGTTACATTTTCAGGTGGTATTCTGGTTTGAATGCATGTTGATTGCATTCAAGTGGATGAAAGTATATCTATGAATTATCTGCACTCTTTGTCACTTTTTTTACTTACTTTTAAGGGGTGATGGCAAAAAAACTCCACTTTCTTGCCTCATCGCAATTTCAACAACTCTCACTTTTTCATGTTATCACAGAAACCCAGTGCACCTCTGCCTCTCTCTTCTTCTTTTTTTTTTTTTTAATTGGTGTGCAGCATCCACCCACCAGCTGTCAGAAGAGAGCCCCATCTCTGAGCTCCTAGCCAGCCAATTACTGTCTAGGCAAGCTTACACCAGTAGTGCCCGGTCAGACATCCAAAACCTCACAGAGGGCTCTGCCAAGGCCGCTTGGTGATAAGAGATGAGGTCAAAGCGAGTCAAATGCTGGGGTGGTTTCCCCCTTGTCCTTTGCTACTCCATCTACTTAATGGACCTGACAAACATGAACACCCCATGGCCACAAGGTGGTGAGTGGGAGGAGAGAAGAGGGATGGTTTACTGGGGGGAAAGATGAGGGAAAGGGGGAGGTTGAGACTCAGAGGGCTAAACAATACAGAACAGAGTACAAAGTGTGATTGAGAGGTAATGGAGCTGATTAAACATCAAACATGTCTGTCCAGTAAATCTGAAGAATGCCCCAGTTTGCAGGATGGAGATCAGAAGGCGCTCGATAAGAAAGACCAGGCAAATTAGAGAGGGTTTAAAGTTGACAACATTGGAAAGGAGTGGCAGGAAGAAAATCAGAAAGTGCAATGCAACAGTAGATAAAGTATTTAAGCTTTAGGCTCTTCAGATTATAAACGTTTTTCCTGTTTTTGTTTTCGAGAGACGAAACTTGTCAAACTTGCCTTGTCATATTTGTACAGTAATGTTCATATTCTCCCATCTCAAGTGTAAAGAAGGAACATGAGACACAATGCTTTAATTTATGGTCTAACATCCTGTGCAAAGGATGAAGTGACGTATAGCCTTGTGAAATGCACATTGCAACCCTTTCTCTAATCTAAATAAAATCAATACTATTGGAATAAATTTCTCTGAAATATTATTTGAAGCTCTGTTTTAAAACCATAATCAATTTAAATAAAGTATCTGTGCATATATTTATTACGTTCTTCTAAGAAATTGACATTTTCTAAACATTTATTGTACTTACTCTATCACAGATCCAGCAGCTGAAATTTAAAGAGACTAGAAAATATGTGTTTGGGAATTTAACTGATTCTCAACTTGCAAATATGCACATAAAGAAAAGTCGTAAAACAGTAGTTCTGACAGTTAACGGAGAGACCGCAGTGCTTCTGTACGAACAAATAAGAATTTGTCTGTGCCTGATAATAACATCAGGATTCAAAGAAATGGGTAAAATAAGAAAGAAGAAGAGATATGACCCTTGTGACGTTTATCTTATGAAAAACACAAGTCAATTACTTTTCCTTTGAAATGTAACGTGACAACTGCGGACAGAATTGTTCAGTTTGACTTTTGGTGAAGTACTTTTAACTCCGGAACAATCTGCTCCGCCACCATCGGCCCCCCTCACTGCCCAATGTACTTAACTTTTGAACCGCGGCTGGACCTTGAACTGACTCTGCGAGAGGCTATTAAAATGGCACTGACCTCCCAAATGCGGTAAGTGTTGCTGAGGATAACCATCAGGGACAGCTGCAGTTAAAGCAGGAATGGTTAGAGGGTTAGAACCAAAGGGAAATTTAAATGGAAATCACTGAGCTGCGTTATGGGTCAACACTAGCACGAATGCAACCCCCCTCCGCCGCACTATGGCTTCAGACAGTCTGCCATTTTATCATATTAGTGGTGTTGTTTAGCAAAGCTCCCATCGTGTCACTGTGTAGAGATGTGACACGAAAATTTCACTCATTATTCAATATATAACATTTTCAACTGGAGTGTTGAAACAAAAAACAGAAAATGAAGAGATTGACTGCAATTGATTAAATCAAAATTGGTGTTAACTGCACTGAATCTGCAAACTGCCTTAAGAAGACAGTTCTATGCAAATAAAACTTAGCTAGATTATTATTCTAGTTAGCAAAATAATAAATGCTCTGTTGCTCGTAGCCTCAAATGGAGTGTGGTGTTTTGTGTCCTGTTTGTCCCGGAAAAGTCTAGTCCAGAAAAGTCTAGTCCAGAAAAAGTGCGAAGGCTGTGTCAGGAAGGGCCCATCATGTGATTTAGAGTTGAAAAAGACCACAACATCGGACAGTGTACTTAATTGTTTTGCTGAAAGAGGCACCGATTTTTTTTTTTCTTTGGTTTTGGTGTTTTGTGTTCAGAGAGAACATGCAGCTACCATATATGAGCTAAATTTAGCTCACTTTTAGACTGTTTAATCAAAATCAACAGTTGGATCAAAAGTATAATCATATATAAAAGTAAAAAAGCCAGTCAAATGATAATAATAATGTTGTTGTCTTGTGTTGGAGTCTATGTTTACGGGGCCTTTCATACTATATCATCATACCATAGACCTGTTTAAATTGAAAAGTTTTACCACTTTCAATTTTAAATAACATTTTTGCATATAGTTTGCACTGACAAATGAAAAACATGTCACCAGAAATAACTTGTAGCTCCTCCGTGCCTTCAAATGCAGACATTCTGAGTTAAGGATTCAAAGTATCATTGACATGCATGAAAACACCATAAATAGGAATCATAAATAATTATGTATGATTCCCAAATTCATGTTTCTTTTTTTTTTTTTTGCTAAAAAGCACAAAGCAGATGGTGTGTTATGTTATGTCTCCCTTGTAAAAAAACTTTGCGATGACACTAACTCAGGAGACCCTATTCTCACTCTGATCTGATGCTTCCAACTATCAGGAACACATCCAGCATGAATAATTAAACATGAATTAACAAGGAGTTCTTGAGTTTGAGCACCAACAGAGAGGGAAACACAAAAACATGCAGTTAATTTCAGATCTTAGGTGTAACAGACTAATTTGGTTACAGGGAAGTGAATCCACTGTTTTACTTGTGAGTAGAGGTGACACAGAATTCCTGGATTTTAATGGTTTAATATACATCATATTAGAGAGTATGGGGCATAGTACGAAAACCAAACTTCAGACATTCAAGCACATTCTTCTAAAATAGAATTTAGAAGATTCTTATGTGTAATTTTCTAAAGTAATTAGCTCCTTGTCAAGGAAACTCCTTGCAATGACTATAAACCTTGAACATAAGCATCTCTCTACAACACCTCCTCTTTTAATCTCTGCAAAGGTAAGCACTTAATAATGTGGGCACAATCTAGCATGAAGGTGCTGTCACTTTATATCTACACCTTTTTTTAAATTTAGTCAGAAAAGCCAGTTTTTTATTCTTGTATAACCCACACCTGCCAGTATTCTTCCTCTTTATCTGTCATTCATCAGGAAATATTCCACCTCAAATTTGTCCCTCCACAGCTCTTTGGAATCAGCTGCCAGTGCATTTTGCTACATTCTTTGGAGCAACCCATAACAAGGGGCATGATTACGACAGTGTAAGTTGATTACCTTTACAAATATCTTGTGGTTTTGCCCGGTGAGGCTGTCGGAATAAATGAAAGGAAACAACGGAATGAATGAATCTCTTTAAGTCGATCCATCTCCCACTCCCTCTTTATTTCTTGCATAAGCACATGGCAGAGGACACCTCGCATCTGCTCCACACTTTCTGGGCTGTTGTCTGCTTTAACAATAAACCACCTGTTGTGAGAGCACATATTCATTCCGGGATAATTACTCATGTCGGTAGTTTCTTTCTTTAACCATGACTGTTTGTAAATGGCAGGCAATTTTACCCGCAATTAAGGCCGTTTTATTTATGTGGTGTAAGAACAATTCGGGGAAATTGCTCTTAGACTGTGAAGCATACAGTAACACCAAAGTCCCACCATGAGTGAATGTTTGGCTGTGGGTGGTGATCTGCCATTCAGCTGCAGCTGAGTTCAGCAGCGAGAAAAAATAAACCCAGGGAAACATGTTTCACTTCACGAAAAATTGACCAAAAAGTGCAGCGAAGCAAATTAATAAGAGTCATAGTGGATGAAGAATGAACAATAGTCATTTGGGACACATTGAAAAGCTAAAAGTTTTAAGAAAGTATTATGAAATTGGAGCATTGGGAGTAGAGCAAGAAATATATATTGCCATTATGCCATTATATTATGGTTTGCCACAGCTTAGAATGGAAAGGGACAAAACAACATTTTTGCTCCTAACCTGAAACTAAATTTGTGCCTGATCTGTGCAGTCTAAAATGACCGAAGTCAGACAGATTCCAATCCTGCTGTTTTTCAGTCGCACCAGAACTGGCATTTTATTATCGATTTTCGTTCCATTTTTTGAAAATTCATCTCTACACTTTGTCTTGAGTGACTATCTCTGGGGTTAGCATAGTTAGAGGAGATAAGGTATTTTAACTAATACTGGAGAATTTGTACTGTTTGCTGATAGAATACACAGCTGAGACAAAACTCTTTCCTGTTGATATATTTGTGATGTTAGGTCTTAAGCATATAGCTGAAAGGGTTGTCATTGCATTTGTAATGTGGATCATTAAATGTACAGTTTTGGTCAATCTGCCAAATTAAAATCTTTTTAACATCACATCAATGTATTGTTTATATTATGGGTCAGCAATTCGCATATATATATATGCAAGGGAAATTGCATATAATGCTAACTGGAAGAGGGTAAGCCATACAGCTACTTTCTTGGCTTTCTTTAAGAAGCATTTTTCCTTGTACAGTATGTGAAGCACTTTTTAAAGTATTTGTTTATGTCACACATATTTGCATAGAAAGTTGCACACTGTGCACACGCTTATGCATAAGCCTTTCAGGGTGTGTGCTGCTTGACCCGATACCTTTCTTTTCTCTCAAATTCCTCCCAAATTGAGCCAGTTTTAATGAGGATTAGAACACACACACAGAATATATAAGTAATGAAATGCAAAATACACACACACATTGTACTGAAGTGGGCAAGAATGTAAAATTGCAGCCCTAATTACCAAGAGGGGAAAGTCAGATATAGCTTCAATTTAATTTAATTAACTATTCTAAACCTTAAATGTTTAATTATGGTAACCTTATTCTCTCTTTGTTGTCAATGTTTATCAAACATATGCAGGAATTGAAAAATTCCAACATAATACAATCATATTTCTTTGGGGTTACTTAAATTTGCTATTCGGTTGTGTGTAGACATCAAAACCTTTGTTGCAAAAGGTTAGTTATAAACAAGTATTACATTAAAATCAGGTATAACATAACTATAAAACAGTGTCAAACATCACATGCTGGGAAGCCCTTTTTTGCTGGATTCAAACAAATTTTTTTGTTTGTGTGTTTGTTTGTTTTGTTTTTTTGTTATTGCAGGAATAGTATTACTGTTTTTTTGTGATCACTAGTTTTGCGCGACCCAGTTGTGAGTTTCTTTTTACAGAATTCTCAATGCAGTTTGATGATGTGATTCAGCTGAATGATATTCCATTTTCACAAAGCACATACATAAGAGGTAGCAATGGCATGAACCTGAATCTTAGAAGGGGAATAAGCCCACATATAAAATTAATTTCACACTCTCAGCCCAGGAGGCTGCAGCCAGGTGCAGACTGAGCATACAATAGATGCAAAGATATCATCAGAATGAGGACTTGACCATGTCTGCACCCTTTCAGATAAGACTTATAGGAATCACAGCGCTACAAGGGAACTTTGAACTTCAGTGTGTCTATGGTGAAAGCAACATAACAAAAAAAAGTTGAAAAAAAATCAAAATAATTAAAAAAGCTCTTTGTTTAAAGTTCCTTTTTCTCTTATGATACCAGTTGATACGGATTTTCAGTTTAAAGTTCTTTAATTAGGAATAATTCAGTTCAACATATTTGTCTCTGTTTGACTTATTTAAAAAAAATGTTTCCCAAACAAACTGAATTTACAATAGCAACAATCTCTGTTAAAGTTTTAAAAAGATCATATGTGTGTTTCGCACAGCATAAAATAAAATAAAAAAAAATAAAAACCTGTGTGAAGGAATGTGTCATAAGAAATAAAAGTTCATTCTAATTCATCTTCCAGCGATCCACATGTTCATTTATAGTCATGATTGCCTTAAAATAGGATTATGAAACTATTTTTCCGTACAGGGTACATAAAGTAATCATCTATCTCTCATGTTATGTATCTATCCATGTGTATTATTACACTGATGACAAGTATGTCTTTGCATGAATTATTCAAATACTGTACAAGGCAGCCAACTGCACTGTATGTTAAATAAGTAATGTTTGATTAAGCCATTCAAATAGTAATAATTAAAGGAGATTTTTTTTCTTTCTCTATGCAGAAAGAATCAGTTGATGAATACATAATTAGAAACTGCAAACAACAGTAGCTTGAATTGGATATGGGGATTCAGATTCATTTGGAAAGTGGCTTTTTGACCAAACTTTTGTTTTGTTTTTATTGAAAATTTTGCTTCATCTGTTTTGTGTAAAAAATATCACATCATCTCTGCCATTGCTTGTAGCATATTAGTCCTCAATTTTCAAGAATATTTGCCACAGTTGGTAACAGCAATATTATAATTTGGTCATTTCTGCCCATATTAAGATGAGTTAGTCTTATGTTAGGGTGATGTGTTAGATGAACTCTCCCTTTAATTTTTAAATAGCTGTCTTTTTTTAATTAGCTGAGTTATTTTTTCTGTTTCGTTGGAAGCACCTTAATCAAAACCACTGATGAACAGTGAATATGTGACACAAATTATAATTTACAATCAAGCCCTTTTATTGCCCACTCTGGCACAAATCCTCTCTTTGGAAGGAATCGCCTCAGGTGAAGAGGGTTCATTTGCTTCTGACCCAGCAGAAACCCATCAGTTGACACTCACAGCTGTCCTCATTTCCACATGACAGTGTGAGATGGAATTGTGTGTAAGCTATTAACTGAGATGGACAAAGCAAAGAGGTCAAAGAAGTGACAGATTATGTTTGATTACTCATGCCACATCCAATCACAGTCATATCAAAGAGCTGTTGAACTCACACAAATATTGAAGGCAGTGAAATTGCTATTTAAATGTGTTAAATTCTGATTTGGCTAATCAAACGTGTGCGCACGGCGAACTGATTTTGCAAAGGGCTTCCAGCCCACCAGCGTATTTGTTTATCATGTCTTTTTCATAGTTATTTTTATCGATGACATAAACTATACTAACTATACACTTAACTATACAAAGAAAATGAGAAACGTGCATACACACTATTGAGTAGAAAACTCATACCTAATTAAGATGTGTGAGTTTCAGTTTCTGGAGCACAAAAGCCTCCACTGACCCTCTTCAAAATACACATAAGATAGTTATACTTCTGCTGGCACTATAATTAGACCACTCATGCTAATTATGTTGTGAACATCTTCAAAAGCTGTCTAAAGAGACTCTGCTATTTTGATGCTGTTGAAATTTACACTGTACATACACGTGTTTTTACACATGTCAATTTGGCTCCTCTCCTAAATGTGCAGCACTTGTGAATCCAAAAGACTTGTTGGGTTTCACGTAAGATTCCTTCTTTCAGGTTTCCACTTTCATGTTTTCTGCTAGATTTTTCGATTAATCTTGTTATATACTCATTCTTACTCTTTTCAAAACCAGCTCTCTCCGACATCAAACACTAACTTTCTTCTCACCGTCTCCTCACTTTTGGCCTCCATCACTTATCTCATTTTCTATCAAGCATTCAGATATGATGGAACCACAATTTTATCCACTGATGCTGACAATCATTTATTGCACCCTGTGCCCAACCCATGCTATCCAGTACAGTGAAGTGTATTTTCACAGAATTTGACCAACATTGACATTGTGTGCGTATCTACAAAGATGAAAACACAGTGGAGACGGCACAGAGAAGATGACTTTGAAACACAATGGGCATGTTCACATTCAAGCAAAAACGAGTGAGTTTAGGGCTACACACATACACACACACACACACACTTTGCCCCTCGGCCTGTGTGCACCACTTAACCATAATGTGGACAGACCTTTGTCCCTGAAGGAGTTGATTGTGTTAAATAGCATCACTGTCAGAGAGCAGGCTCCACTCTGGCTTCACTGCTCCAGCTCAGTTATACAGTTCTGGCACAGCAGGAGCCCCAGTGGTCCCAAAACAATCAACAAGGACCTCTGTTCTACATGTTATATCTACAATGACCTCATGTCATTTTTGTTTCCTCACTGAATGAATATCTTAACAACTTGCCAAAGTCACTATTTGTCAGTATTTGTGATAGAACCCAAAAGCTATGAACATAACTAATTGTGTAACTGTTTCTTAAGAAAATCACGTACGTGATAATACCCATTGGGATGGTAATTCATACGGGAGGCGTTAAGGTCATTTTCATTGAGCTATTCCAGGTATTAATGCATTACCCAACTATCGATCTGTTAAGATTCTCACACATTTAGAATGAGTTTAAGAAAACAGATTGCAGCAAAGTGCTCCTAACAGATCTTTCTTACAAGTCTTGTAGTAATTGCTATAATGAAATTGCTTCAGATAAACTGTTTCCTTAGTGAGATCATTAATACATATTTAATTTTTTCAGTGAAAGTCAAAGATTTGCATGCTCTCTGAGAGTGACGTTATCAATAGAATATCAATGCAGAAGGTCCCCCTCCCTCTACTAATCTAATTATTTAGTCAGTCCTTCTATTGTATTCTGTGTCAGAGGAAGCAGGATGTATATGTGATCATAGCTGCCACGGGAATTTACCCTTGTAAAAGATGAACCACCACTGTGACTGACTTGCCAGAAGTTATTAAGCTAACCCTACAGAGACAAGTCTTTCTTGACTTATACATAAAGCTAAAATCCCAACAGAAATCAAACGTAGTTTTTATTTATTACATTTTATTGTTTTGTTCATGGATAAAAGTCTTAAATAAAACCGCAAAATACATCTACAGAGCCGTATCAGATTTTTTTTATATCTAGACACATCAGATCTCCAACAATCTAAATCTAAAATAGCATTTTTGGAGCTGCAAGCATAATTTAGAATAAAATATCATCCTAAATGACGTGGCAGATGATTTGCAGAATTCCGAGGTTGTTTACAGATTGATTAACTGTTAATTTATATTAAGATGCCATTATGTATCAACGGGACATGCAACTCCCACCTACTTTCCTTATGCTCTGCTTAATATCTGATCTGTTTAGTACCTTTCCTGTCCGCCTGCTTTAAAAAAAAAGCTTTTAGCAAAGAGAGTGTAATTACCAGCAGTGAAAGTATCTAAATTGACATTCTTACCACCTCATGGCTTGAAAAGGTCCTCCTAAGAGGCTTACAGCATGACAAACCTGCTCCGTTAATGGGTTAATCCCTAAGCCTCCCCTTTGCCTTCATATCTTCTATACCTTCATTTATTTCTCATGAACGCACTTATTCATTTCCCCCCACTACTTCTCCTCACTTTCATCCCTTGTTTCATAATCCAGAGCCCTATGTGCTGCCTTTTTCTGTCTCTGGTTAATTAACATTTAACTAACACATTGTTTTCTTTGTCAGATACTCCCTTGCTTTCCTCTTCTTCTGCCCTCTCTCTTTTTCAGAGCACCCTCATTATGTCCTCTTGCCTCTCTCTATATATATTGTCTTTGATTTCAGGCCTGCGGCAAACTGGTGAGTCGTCACTGTCCTCGAATGGATAATTAGAATTACACCGAGGCACTGTGTGATTGTGGAAGTATTTCATATACCATTAATGCTCCACCAGACTGCTTCCATAACACTCCATATGATTCATTAAAACATTCACAATTTAAGCATATTCCATACTGAAGATTTATATCCGCTTTTTGCCAAAATATTTCACTACTTACATGCAATTAGATGACAGGTGCTTACTCCCTTTTTCCCCTGCTGTATCCTGAGTTCCAACACTCTGTCTCATCCAATATCCAATATCCAATATAATACACAAGGGCTTTAATATAACACAATCTCTTTGGCTATTTCAGTTTTTTACTTTCATCTTTTCTTTCTCTCCTCTCCCAAGCCTCTCTTGACTTGTTTGCTTTTGCTGCTTTGATTGCTAAGGGGAAATTTGCTATTGCATATATGTAAATTCTATTAAGAAAAGGGTAATCCCACATGAAAAACTGGGAGACTTTAGTTTCTTTTTCATTATGTTCATTTTCATTACAACACAAACACAGCATTTAGTTTAATTGTTTCAATGTTATTTGTTAACACAATGCCACTCTTAAAGTCAGCAACGTATTCCAAAAAAGAGCGAAATGGGTAAGGGTGCTAATAATGACAAGGAGCAAAATGGTATGAACATATGAATTAATCCATCATGTTACCTATATTTTTCCAAATATTTTAATTTATCAGAGGTTTGTGGGTAAATGTGTTGGCAAATGTTTGATGGATTTTTTTAATTGAATCTTACAGATATTTTTTTCTTTAGTTTTCCTCTGTGTTTATGGCATATGATTTCAACTAACATTTGATAGGGTGATATTATTGTATATTTTTACTGAAATTTATAACATTTTGTATCTATATAACATTTGACACCCTAAAAAATGTTCTTAATGATATTGTATGTAAACAGCATGCTGGTAATAGCAATACTCATAAACAAACTCTACCATGGACAGGTCACCAGTCCATCACAGGCTCACAAAGAGACAAAAAACCACATTCCCTCCTAACGGCAAATTAAATTCATGATTGAATTTAAATGCTTGTTTTTGGATAATGGAAAAAATCTTAAAGAGAACTCATGCATACTCAGGAGCAAACTGCAAAAACCACACAGCAAGGCATCTGACTCCAAGTGATTAAAACCAGTGTCCCTTTTAAAAATTATATTATTTCCTGAATTGCTCTGGGATCAACAAAAAATAACTGATTCAAGAAGAAGAATGTAGATTCTACATGAAGGTATACAGTAAATAGAATGTTTGTAACTGAGTGACAACCAATTTATCTTCTGACACTCAGAAAATGAAAGTTAACTAATTTCGGTGTGCAGAAAAATGAGTGGAAAACATCTGATTGAAACAAAGGAAAAGAACATGAACATGACAAACAAAACATGTTTTAGTTTTTGAACTTAGATTTAAATGATAAAAAAGGGGGCTAAATCAAACAATGAGGAAAAAACTTCATCTCACAGAGGGTAAATTAACTTCTCATTTTTCTCTCACTCTCTCTCCAGGCCCCCTCCCATGCCATGCTATACTGCTGCCAAGAAAATCCAATTAGGGATGTTTCAGCATTTCTGACAAATGACTCCTCACATCAGTGACCCTTCTCCTCATGTAGGATGCCTACCCTATACGGATGGATGGAAGAAGTTGTCAGATTGGAAGCAATTATGTTTCTTTACTTGCACGCCCACGCACATATGATCAGCCCCTAAAATTCCCACAGAAATTCACAGACAAACTCATAATTACATATAGAGGCACGAGTTATTCACACACAACCGTTAACAAAAAAACAAAAACAATCACACACTTACTCTATTGCATGCAATTTTGAGATTGCAGATCTGTCAGTATGTACAAGTATATTTAACAGTAACAATTATCGTAATTTCATCACATGGCCACTTCTTTTTCGTTATTGATTTTTTAAACTTCTAGAGAATACTACCAGGAGCTGTAGTTCAGACACAACCAGGCTGTTTCGGCCCCTGCTGTATTCTCTGGGGAGGGGTTGATTTCCTC
This sequence comes from Menidia menidia, assembly GCA_907169785.1. Taxonomy (NCBI): domain Eukaryota; kingdom Metazoa; phylum Chordata; class Actinopteri; order Atheriniformes; family Atherinopsidae; genus Menidia; species Menidia menidia. The sequence goes on from CAJRST010013335.1 coordinate 6,707,429, forward strand.
TATATTTCTTGAGTCCTGACTCACTGAATTTAATTTGGACTGTTGTGAATAATTCTAGTTGTTTTTTGTTTAGTTGTTTGAACTACTTTGGATCCTGCAGTTGGCCTGCGTTCGGTTTTGGTACTAGTTTTGGGATTTGATTGCCGTCTTTATGTTCTTTGCCTGAATCTTTCCTTCAGTTAATAAATAACCTTTGGTCAATAACCAAGAACTTCGGTGTTACATTCAATTTTCCCCCAACGAGCTGGTTGTAACACAGGCATACATGTACACAGACAAACATACAATTCAAGTGCCCATGCAATTCCTACTTGAATCCCTAATTAGTTTCCATGCACTGTTTGTGTCTCTCTGCTATGTGTGCCATTGATTTACAGAGAGAATCAAGCGACTTTTTAAAGGCTCTCTACAACATGGTTCTCTCCATGCAGAGGGGTCAATGAAACCCACCATTGAACCAGCTGTTGACACCAAACAAGTGATTAGAGAGAGGGACCAAAAGATGAAAAAGATAAATTGTCAGCTGGTGAATTAATATTCACAAAGGCACCTCCCAATCCGAAGTACTCAAAAGAAAAACAATGTATGGATAAGTTTCACACACAGTTAATTGTTATATCAAATGATTAGTTTGGAAATATGGCTAAGCTGTCTTCACTCAGTAAACTGAAAACTGAGAGTTAAGGCAGACATTCTTCTGCATCTATTTATTTCAAACTAATGCAAGCTTGTGTCTGTTTTCTCTTTAACTCAGCGATTATACGCACTTGCCTTCTTATGATTCAACAAACGCCGTATCTGTTTTTTTGTATAATGAGTTTGGGGCTTTTTTGTGGAATTTGTTGATGATTTGTTTTTTGTTTTCTTTCCAGTTTTCCAGTTTGAGTTTTGTCACAGTAGACAAACTAAACTAAACATGGAAACCAAAGTACGAAGAACAATACAAATTAGAGAACATGAAGAAAATAAGGAGTAATAAACAGGGAGCTGAGTACCAGGGACTAGGAAAAAAGGAGGAGGACTTGTGAAAAGTAGAGATGACGGACAGTCAGAGGATGTAGAGATAACTGGTGATGAGGAAAAAAAAAGTGAACAGAATCAGTGAAGATTGCAGAGACATTAAAGAAAGGGACTGAAAAATTGGACTGGAATAAATCGAAATCAAAGTCCAAACACAAAACTCTTTACAACTTTTTGCTATAGTTTGGTATTTTTATGATCAGTTATTCTCACCCATAGCTCTTGAGTTATCTCCTGTTATGTCCAGCAGTTCCACTCCCTTCACCTTTTCTAACTGTTCTCATCTGCCACTTCTCAGTAATCACCCTCCTCCGTATTTGTGCTGGTTTCTTTCGGTCCTTGTTAGAACTTTACTGTTGTAACCACTTTATCATCACTAGCTTTTCTCCCAAAAATCCTAATCTTTAGTTTCTGTTTCTTTATCGATTTTTATGTTCTTAGGTCTTTTTTCAAATGTTTTTCTCCTGACCATTATGAGTCTGCACCTGGATCCAGCTGTGACAATTTAATAATACTCTCAAATCTCATATATGCTCAAATAAAATATGAGCATGAATTGTTTCTCTAAAACATTTATCTTACTTCCTGCTTACATTGCTTTGACTTTAAGATGTGTCATAATTGGTTTAAGGTTATACATCTAAATCCAACTGGGTTTAGAATTTGAAGATGTTTGGGACTGAAATGTATTATTTTCAAAATGCAACATGGACAACATGGATACCAGAAGGCCAGTTTTTATGGGTGTATTACCTAGTGGTTGGACGATGTAGTGATTGCTTTCAAAACGCTCTTTAAACTTGCAAAATAGGCTGATGAGGCCAGAAGAATGAGGAAAGGAAGCATTTGTAGTTGTATACAACAGCAGACTCTTGAGTTTGAAAGAGAATAAATCTGTGACTTAGGCAAGAACTGAATGTTTATTATTCATGAAGAGAAACTTCCCTTACTGAACACACATACACACTAGCAGATACCCAATTCATCCACTAGCGCTCGAACACAGGTGCTTTGTGATAAGGCAGCTCATTAATAACTGATGCAAAATTCTGTTGTCCATTCATTTATCATGATTTCGACACTGTTGACACTCACTATGACAACCACACATACTATAACCAGATCAGATGTTTGATAATAAGGCGTAAAGCCATTTTTTGCAAAAGGCAGCAGTCTTTGGTCTCAATAAACAGAATAAAAAATATAAGATAAGAGATGAGGCAGAAGAATTAAAAAAGACTAAAATGTGTCACTTGGTAGTTTCCTTTAACATTTCTACTTCACATTATCTACATTTCATTTAAATATATTACAATTACATCAAAACATACTTAGAGGTGGCACTATAACATTTGTGAATATATGTGTGGATATAAATATAAATGGAGATACAGTAAATAGCAGGGAAATGCTTTTGCAGCATCAAAATACACCATACAAAAGACCCTTGAATACAAGATAGCAATAAAAATACAGAAAAAATAAATCATCTAAACAGTAAAATTATAACAACAACAACAATTCCAATATTAGTATAGCTCAATGTGATGAATGTGTTCTCATACAACAAATAGATCATTTCCAATGGTAATCATTTGGTCCTGAAAACCTTAGAGATGCTGTGGCTCTTTATGGTATTTAATTAGTTTCCAGTTCTTTAAAGAACCTTGGAGCCTTTGTCCTTTAATCTTCATATCACACAGGTTTGTGGAGCTGACCTCTTTCATATGCGTTATAACAAAAATAAGGAGTTTCCTGTGTCCAACTGACAGACAAAAACAGGTCCAAGCATTGGTAACATACAGACTTGATAAATGTCTTTTTAGCTGGATGTCAAGTAATTCTATAAAGGTATTTGATCTAGAAGGCTGCAGCAGGAGCAATGACCAGTACTGCCAAGAGAGATCACATCTCTCCCGTCTTGGCTTCTTTACACAGGCTTCTAAGTAAAGTCTTGGACGGACTCTTAAATCCCTCTTATGAAATACAAAGCCCTTAATTGCCTAACTCCTAATTATCTGAAAGATCTCATTATTCCCTATCATTCTACAACATCACTCCCCTCTCAACATTTTCTTTCCAGACACCTCCAGTAAAATTAGCTATTTTATCACCTATAACTATGTTTTTAAAAAATCATTAATTTGCTAATTTATTCTTCTTCAGATTCTGGTTTTATTTGGCATTTTAGGTGTTGTGCAAATTACTCTAGATGAGATTTTTTTTTGTCGGGTATATTTTTACTGGAGATGTATTTGGTTCTAAGTGTGCTGCATAAGTAAGCCTAAACCAAACCTTTAAATATGTCATATTCACTGATTTGTTCTGTGCCTGTACTTAAAAAATATGTAAATAAGAAATTATTTCCAATAATTTTGTCTATAAAAACAACATTGTATTTGAAAATATTTTTTAGATAGTTAAAAACAGAGTCTTGTCAAAGGGCCATTGCCAGACTTTGGCTGTCTACTATTTTGATCAGAGGATTGTCAAAGAGACCCTAAATGAAAGATTGTGTAACTGTATTTGCCCAGCAGCCATTGGTACATTGCTCCATTGTTTGGACATTACCGCCTGAAATAAACCCCCTCTTTTTTCTGTCTCTGCGTTGTGAAACAGGTCTCCCCTGGCTCACTTTGAACGACAATCCTTTTCATTTACATAATGAAGCAGAGATGCGAGTGAAAAGCTGGAACAGGAATGTGCTTGGGGAAATTAATAAAAAGAAGTGCAAATATAATTGAATACCAGCAGTTGTGTGCAAAAGGCCAGTCAATTTCTTAAGTTTTAGTATGCTTTTAACTGTTAATGAATTAAAGAAAATATTTTAATTATATAAGAGGTGTATTAAATGTTGCCAAGGACTCAACCTAAAGAGACACTCTACCACTATTGAAACTAAAATTTCACCATCAAAAACTGTCATGCTATCAACCAATTTATCGGTAGGCAGTAAAAATTATGTGTAACATTTGCATTATACGAGCAATATTGAAGTGATTACTAGTGCATTTTACCTTTACTCATTCAAACTGGCAGCTTTTCCTTTTTTGTTGAGCTTCATTATTCCATAACCTTTCTTCCTTTTTTTAAATTTTCATTAAATCACCTGTCACGGACCTGAGTAATATTCCCTAAGCTTTGGAGTCAGACACCTGTGGTCTCAGTGCTCAAGACTGATATGAGACTTTGTTAGACTGACAGCTGAGTTGCAGTCTTTGGCTCATTACAGCGGGATCACTTTGAAAATCGCAATGATGTGGATTGTTTCTTTTATTATACTCAGAGCTAGTGAGTATTGTAAAGTTTCATTTAGAAAACAAAATAGCTTGAGATATTACTTTTGTTTTCTGTGCATTGGACATCTGAAATTAGCCAGCTAATTGGAATTATTATTATTATTATTATTATTATTATTATTATTATTATTATTAT